>CABEEJ010000534.1:206958-229158 GCA_901482245.1 Timema douglasi
TTTTTTTTTGTTCCCCCCTCCCCCTCCCCCTCCCAACCCCGTCCCTCCACCACGTATCACTATACTCTAATGTAGCAAGGATGAGGAAAAAAGAATTTAAAAGAAATGTATCAACATTTTCGTGGAGGAAGATTGGGTTAACATCTTGTAAAAAAAAAACCTCAGTATATTCGCCCGAGATTTAAGCTCCCACCTTTTTTTTTATTTGAAATATTTAACGTGCGCATTCTGAAACAACTGACACGAATTATTCTTATTTTTTTAGCACCGTGTCTTACTATCCGTTCGAGCCCTGTAATAATTACATTAATGTGCTAGTGATAATAAAGGTATTGTTTAGAGGGAGTGCACCCGCGTTGAAACCCCGTTTTAGGAAAACCCACCCTCAGTACACTCGACTGAGATCGAATCCCGATCTTCCCCATCTTCGTCAGTCTAGTCCAACATGAGAGTAGCGCGTTAGAACATGCGGACACCGAAGCGGGTGACACGACCTATAAACTAACTTAAATCCATAACACACAACACCCAGCCCCCAGGCCGTTAATTAATCATTGTGAAAGGGGAAAGACACACTTTACCAAATAGCTCTTTTCTTACCTTTCCGGGAATCAAGCCTGGGACTCTTAGCTCACCAGGTAGACATGCTATTGACTGAGCTAGGGTGTTGGACGAGCTCCGATATCTACGTCACCGGCAAACCAGATTGGATTGAGCCTTACATTTAGTCTAGTACGTATCCACCGACGTGGGTCTTTCTTCGAGGTCAAATTTCTTACTTTATTTTCAATAACAGATTAATTTTTATAAATAAAAACTTGTGGGCACACTAAACGCCCCTTCAAGATGAGACGAGGGAGAGAGTTACATTCGAAGAGCCCGCAGGTCAAAGGTCGGGTTACACGATTGCCCTCTCTCTCTGACCTATCTCCCGGAGCCCTCTCTTACAAGAACAGCGAACGGCTTGATGAAGATTTCCTTCTGTTCCGACCCACAGCCGTCCTACGACGTGTTTACCGTAACCCCCGGCTTGGTCACTAGGACATTAATTGTGTTACAGTGAGGGGCAAAGGGGGGATAGTGGTCATCGCGAGGGCAGGCTCTTTTTTACCCACTTTATATTCTGTAACTTATTATTTACCTTCACTGTGGTCGAGATAGAATGGTTTCTATCAGACCATCCATACCACTTAAGAGATTTTCAATGAAACATTATGAATAAATACATTAAAAAATAAAAATAGTAATAAAGGAAATCACAGTTTGGGAAGTATCTTACCACCCCCCACCACCTTTCCGTTTAACCCAACCATTGCAGCCAGCAAGGCTCTGGTTCGAATCTTAAAACCCATCAGGTGAGATCTGACAACAGAGCTGGCCCCAAACCATTGTACAGATCGTTGATACCTTTGAACTTCGATGATAGGTCTTCTCTTAAATAGGCTCCAACTCGAATCTGGGTTGGGACGAGCTTTAGTCTTTTTAAGTAGTGATAGTTTAGGATACTTTATAGGAGGTGGTTCACCAACAAGGCTTTTAGTTTTCCATTGTGGAGTACTAAGCAAACTATCCAACAAGTCCTTTAGGCTTTCATTGTGGATTAAGAACTAAACAAACTATCCAACAAGTCTTTTAGGTTTTCATTGTGGATTAATAACTAAGCAAACTATTCAACAAGTCCTTTAGGTTTTCATTGTGGATTAAGAACTAAACAAACTATTCAACAAGTCCTTTAGGTTTTCATTGTGGATTAAGAACTAAACAAACTATCCAACAAGTCTTTTAGGTTTTCATTGTGGATTAATAACTAAACAAACTATCCAACAAGTCCTTTAGGTTTTCATTGTGGATTAAGAACTAAACAAACTATCCAACAAGTATTTTAGGTTTTCATTGTGGATTAATAACTAAGCAAACTATTCAACAAGTCCTTTAGGTTTTCATTGTGGATTAAGAACTAAAAAAACTATCCAACAAGTCTTTTAGGTTTTCATTGTGGATTAAGAACTAAACAAACTATCCAACAGGTCTTTTAGGTTTTCATTGTGGATTAATAACTAAGCAAACTATTCAACAAATCCTTTAGGTTTTCATTGTGGATTAAGAACTAAACAAACTATTCAACAAGTCCTTAGGTTTTCATTGTGGATTAATAACTAAGCAAACTATTCAACAAGTCCTTTAGGTTTTCATTGTGGATTAAGAACTAAACAAACTATTCAACAAGTCCTTTAGGTTTTCATTGTGGATTAAGAACTAAACAAACTATCCAACAAGTCTTTTAGGTTTTCATTGTGGATTAAGAACTAAACAAACTATCCAACAAGTCTTTTAGGTTTTCATTGTGGATTAAGAACTAAGCAAACTATTCAACAAGTCCTTTAGGTTTTCATTGTGGATTAAGAACTAAACAAACTATCCAACAAGTCTTTTAGGTTTTCATTGTGGATTAAGAACTAAGCAAACTATTCAACAAGTCCTTTAGGTTTTCATTGTGGATTAAGAACTAAGCAAACTATTCAACAAGTCCTTTAGGTTTTCATTGTGGAGTAAGTACTACATAAATTATCCCACGAATCGTTGGCGTTTCCATTAAATACTATCCAACAAGTCTTTAGAATACAGCGCTACTACACATTCTCTAGGTACTGATTCACCAGCATTGCTCATGGGTATTTGTGTCTACTGTCTTGCCTACGTCACTGCATTACCCACATTCTCTCATCCACACAGGCGAGCAAATAGAAAATGTAATTGAAGATCACTGCAAGAAGCTCGAGGAAAGAAATGTAATAACCTTCACGCGCCTTCTAAAGAATCGAAACAACTCGCATTGAGAACCAAACAAGCTTTGAAGATTGGACTGGATGTCATATCCCTTTCGGCACGTAATCTTTTGAATGGGGAGAAGAAAGCAACAGCGATCAAAATATTACTAGGACTGGGATCAGTCATCGAAATAGTGTTCATAACTTAGTCAGACATCGTATCTCGGGCGTGTCTTCCTCGTTAAGGTGAGATCGTAAGGGACCCGAAAAAAAGAGTGTAAGATTTTTTTGCAGTTTTTTATAGCAAAACTTTTTTTGGCAAAAATAAATAAATAATTGCTTTAATAGAAATTTAGAGTTTAATTTTCTTCAAATGGTGATATCAACATTTGTCGAATATCTGTCATGAACATATTAGCATTAGATGAGAAACTTTAAATAAAGTGAAAAAGTTGTCACTAAATTCCAGGACACCCTTAACAGATATTCAACAAATGTTGACATCACCATGTGAAGAATATTTAACTCTTTTTTTCTAATCGAGAATTTTTTATTTCTTTTGACTGAAAACATTTTTGTTTTGATACGTTAACCCTTCCTTCACCCCTGACAAGACATATTGTGAATGTGGGGAATGCCAGGCCTCCACCGTGGTTCGGATTCCACGTTAAACTGTAGGTCCTCCATTTCATCTCACANTAAGTGCGTATAACCCGAACGGGTAGTAAGACGCGGTGCTAATAATAATAATAATAATAATAATAATAATAATAATAATAATGATACGTTAACTTCAACATTACTGCCCTTACCTCGTGTTACTTACAATCCCACCTTAAAGGCTATATAATATTTGGTACTACCCCGAATCGAACGTTAATCGAACCTTAAATGAGTTGACATACCCGTTACTAAGTCTCAAGTCTCCAAACGGGATTAGAACAAGAGCCTTTAACTACACACAGGTAGAGGTGAGCACTTAGACTGGCATCTTCATGCTCTCTACCACGGCAGAACAGTTAAATGCAAAAGCAGCTGTAAATGTTTAACGGTGTTGCCTACTTACTGGCTGTAAGGAGTGGGCGCGTTACGCGGGTTGCATTTCAAGTCAGGAGAATGTAAAATTCCTCACAACCAACCTATTTCCTAATTCCCGGGTCTCCATACACATAACACTTTCGCAATTATTTCACTGACTAACTTGCCAAAAAATGCTTAAATTTTATAAATAAAATATTATTTGTGTGCTCTTTTGAAGATCTTCGTGGAGATTTTTTAAATAGAAACGTTTCCCTATAGTCAAGGGTATGGAAAGTTAATTTTTCTAAAGGGGGGAGTTGCTAAAAAATTCTACCATAAATTTAGCCAATACAATTTTGTACACTTATGGACCTCCCTATACCCTCCCCAACCCCTCTTTTATGTTCACTTATCTATGAATTAATATACTTAAACCATCGTCTATGGGCTGAAGTATAAAAGCATCAGTCCCATATTTTCTGGTTTGCCAGTGGTGGTGACGCCGGGGTTCAAATCCTGGTTGGCTGTACCGAGGAATTTTTGTTCTAAATATTTGCCCACTCCATACGAAAATGCGGATACCTTTCACCTAAATCTCAACTCCATAATTCCACTGCAGTTAGTGTAGCTAAATGAGGATATCACAAACGGGTAATTAGGTCATTGATTAGATGGGTCCCCCTGCACAAAAACATCAAAAGGTAAAATAATAAAACCGAATATCGTAAATCTTGAACAGTTGTAGCAAGAAAAAAAAAGTTGTCTGCAAATTTATGGTTATTGTGATGTACGACACTTTTTTTTTTAAACAATTAAGCCAGTGCCATCAAACTTGCGTTTGGTTTCATTGTTACAGCAGGAAAACTCTTTGAGTAAAAGCGGAAAATACTATCATCATGGGAAGTCCTATTACGAGTTCCGGCTGTAAGACGGTTAGTATGAATTATATCGATAAAATAAACAAGTCCATATCCTTGGCGGGGGTCCCCTTGTTTTAACATCAGTTTCACCCGCTTCGGTGGCCGCGTGGTCTAACGCGCTACTCTCGCAGTAGATTAGACTGCCGATGACTGGGAGATCGAGGTTCGAATCTAGGTAGGTTGTACTAAGGGTAATTATTCCAAAATAGTTTTACATTCTCCTTTCACTCAAATTTGGGTACGCTTCCTATGAATATAATTTACCTAATTTCTAAAACCATTAACGTAATTAGGATATAGGCCTAAGAATATAACCCGAACGAGTAGTAAGACGCGGTGCAAAAAATTAATTTGTACACTCAAATTACCTTACGAATGGATTATTATTATTATTATTATTATTATTATTATTAGCAGCAGCACCGCGTCTTACTGCCCGTTCGGGTTGTATGCACTCACGCTAGTGTGTAATGGTAGGGTGATTGTGAGATGAAATGGAGGACCTACAGTTTAACGTGGAATCCGAACCACGGTGGAGGCCTGGCATTCCCCACATTCACAAGATGTCTTGTCAGAAGTGAAGGAAGGGTTTGGCAATCAGATAAATCTTTGCCGGGACCGAGGATTGAACCCTGCGCCCCTAGCACAGAAATCCGACACCTTACTCCTAGACCACCAGGTCACCCTTACGAGTGGAAATAGGCCTATTTGGCAGAGATAAAAAGCTACTAAATACACTTTCACGTATTCATACGTCAATTCTTGTGATCTGCAGTGCCTGCTTTTGATATATTATAAATATAAAAAGGCGTACAACCTGAATGGTTAGTAAGAGGTGGTGTTAAAAGAAATAAAACTAATTAAAATGTTCAACTTTGACTGTTAAAAACGGTTTTTTATTCCCTAATGGGTGATCCAAATAACCATTTGTAAGAAAATTAAAATAGTATTTAACTGACTGACCCTATAAATGTTTAAAAAAAAAGTAAAAGTCAAATATCCAGTACAAAAAACAAACTAGAATTCTAGTTTTTTTAGCTGTACTTACACTCAATATACCCTGAAATATATAATTCTTTCCTTGACAGGTGATGCTATGGCCCTATCTTGTAAGCTGCACCATGGTGTAAAAGTGCAAGGAAAGCTTTCTATCCTCCCCGGTTAATGGGGTGTACATGATAGGGCCTAAACACTCTACAAATTTATTTATATATATTTTATGGATTAGTCATACAATTATACTTTTTAATTACGATTGTAGCTGCATGTTATTTAAATTGAAAAATTACACCTGTACACACGAATCGAACCCGGGACCGTGGCTAGGCCGTGTCCAGGTGTCATTTTTAAATTTCCAGAATACATAAATATAAGATAACAGTTAAACCGGCCATTAGCCTCATTGTGTGATCACGTGTTATAAGGCATCGGGCTCGCAACACACTGGATTGCCTGTGGGTGGGTAGTAAGAGTTTGGAATCTAGGACGGGCGCACCTAAGGTGGTTTTTTTTAATGCGATTTATCAGTGGTTTTCCCATCTTCTCTCCAAGATAATGAGAATACATTTCCTGTGATTGCATTTCCCTCCACAATTCTTAGATTAAGCTTAATCTTAAGCTTATTAATAAAAAATATATATAACTCTCCATGGTGTGAGTCAGCAAGTGAGTTATACCGACCGAGCTGACGTCACCGGTAGTGATGATAGTGCCAACATTTGCGGAGAGAAGGTGTCATCTGGTCAGCAGAACGAACCTTCAAGCCATTAACCTATGTTTTATAAACCGTAGCTGCTACTTATTTATCCAACTGCTTTACTGATACATTTTGGAAGCACCAAAGATCGAACCTGGGACCTATGGATCTGTATCCAGGAATACTGACCAATAGTCCACAAATAAATTATTTAAAAATATATTTAATATGATCTTGTGTTAAGCATTATATTTGTTTAGCTATTGATTACATAAATAGTATATCAATATTTATAATTTAAATTAAAATACTGAAATATCTTTTAGATAAAATTTTAATGTGTTACCATAAAATGGAAATATACAAATGTCATAAAAATGTTGCAAAAACAAAAACGCTGACAGTAATTAAATCCGGTAGATGTTCACTAAACCTTTCATTAATCTGTTGACTAAAGGCTATAAAATGTAAATAAAATCCTAATTTAAATAACCGCAATTTCGGATGGACATTTTAAACCAGCCTCTTTGGTTTTTGTCATTTCCATAAAAGTAGCTAAGGCCAAAGAATTATTTCCCCCCCCCCCTAATCATAGCCATAAATGTAGTAAATGAGTCATATAATAAATAAATAAATAACAACCCCGATTCAAAATAATGTATATATATATATACATACCAAACTTGCGCTAAACTATCAAGGTCATGCAAGGTGAGTGGCCATTCGAGCTAAAAGAACTTGGCAACAATCAGAGTTTGCAATCTCAAGGACTACCACTTTTCTTCTATTGAATTTCGGATGTTAAAAAAAACAAAAAAAAACATGGTTTGGATATTTTTATTTTTAAAGCTTGGATATCAAGCGCAACCTAACAAAAACTGATGTTTTAAAGTTTCTAAAGACTAACTGCAGGGTCGCTAATATCAGTATACGGTGATAAAGAAAATACACGGTATCTTAATACAAATAATGCTTACTTTATAGATTTAAATAGATTGGAAAAGGAAAAAAACACTCGAAACAAAAGATGCGCCAGATAAAATGTAGATTATCTTGCTTGGTCTTTGGAGTTTATCTTTGAAAACAAACGTAGTTAATTATACCAAGATATTACACAAATTGAGATAACCATCCGTGGATATTAAAATGAACCAGTTTTGTTAAAATTGCACGTATTTTAATTATGTATATAAATATATCGTTTGAAAAACAATATGTTATGGCAATTTGAGCTTATGATAACTATGGTTTTTATTGACCAAGTGAAGCAAGGTTTTATTTTAACTTGACCATTTGGTATATATTCTGTCTGATTGTCCGTAACTTGTACCACGATAAATGCTTATGCGTGAGCTGTATTTAACTCAATTTTACGGATACATTCTTTCAGCCTAGGCCAAACAACGTATAGGCCTATATATATGTACTGTAGGCCTACATGATTTTCCGATTTATTGTCCATGTGGTGGTCTCTTAGAAATCTGTTTGTCTTAACCTAACTGCTAAATGTGAATACCGAGTTAAAAGAAATTTGGTAGATATAATAATTATTATTCTTCACACCTAGGCGAAATATTTGTGCAACTAGTTTTTCAAACTGATTATATATTTCAAAATGGTTGTCGCTCAAAGGGTTTCTATGTTTGATGTTCTCAATCTAGTACCTAGGGAATATTTTTAAATGTTCACATGTATTTTGAGACTGGCGTCTTAAAGTACGCGGACCACGGTTTTTATCTATAAGTATAAAGCACTCTTGGATATGATATCAATTTGTTTTCTTTCTAACATTATAACCAAGGAAAAATATTAACTTCAAATCAAAGGAAAAATTTTAAGAAATATTTTAACTTTAAAATACAAAGGATAGGCCTAATAATTTTGAAACATATGTTTAAAGGTAAGTAAGGTGAGATGGTAATCTTATTTAAGAATCAATCAATACGATATTATTAAATATTAGAAATATTAAGACTATAATAATGATAAAAAATATCAATAAAGCGAGGTCTACTACTCATAAACCTATTATTTGAATCGAAACGTCTTATACTATATTAGTTTTGATAATCGATTGGTAATTTGGGATAATTGGCAAGTTCTATTATATTTGAATTCATTTATTGTTTGCAACAAGTAAATGTTTGTTCACTGCTTTTTTTTTCGATAAAAAAAACACCTACATTTTCTTCTTGTTAAACAAAGGTTCAAAGATACTTTGTGTTTCCTCCTATTCAAATATTCAAACTGAACAGATTAAAGTTGTTGGAACAATGTAACGCCATTGAATGAATCAATGCCAAAAGGTAAATAAACCATTGACCTCTAAACTTTTGCAAAGAATAATAACTGCTAACTAATGAATATTTTGAATTTATACTTTTATAAGGTCATCACGTAAAGAATCCCTTTATATCCTATAATACAAATACGTAACTTATTTACATGAGAATAAAGAGTCAATTTGGCAAAACTATATTATTAACTACATCTTGTAGATTAAAGTATTACAGCAAATAGTAGAAATAAGCGTTATATTTTAGAGGGAAAACTCTGAGCAGTTAAAACAAAGGAACACTGATTCTTTTCAAGGATAAGCAAATAATTTGTGGTTTTGTGGACCTCATTTAAAATAAATTAATTTCTGATTTTTTAAATATTCGATAACTTATTTGCCTTAAAAAAAATTTTTTTAGAGAAAGACTGATAAAATAATACAACATATAAATTTCTTTAAAAAAAATTGCAATATAATTTATATTAAACATGTTAGAATGTAACATTCTACTTTAAGAAAACAAAGAAGAAATAATATTTTATTTTGAGCTTAGATTTTTAATGTAGGGCACATTCTAGTTATTTACTTTTGTTGTGACATTAAAATTTATTCTCTAAATATTACAAATTATTATAAACGATTTATATCATTAGGGGTCTATTATATGATTACAAATATTAATAAAATAATACTGTAGTGGTTCAGTATACATTTTATATAAATATTCTCATTTAGATTTTTAACGAAAAAAATGTTTTTCCAATCACCCCCAAATTTTAAAATAAAAATATAGAAACAACTAAAAATAATACACAATTTAATTACTATTACTTATCACTATCTTATTATTATTATTATTATTATTATTAGCACCGCATCTTACTACCCGTTCGGGTTATACGCACACTATCTTATCCCACCCAGAACTATTAAAGGCACGATTCTTAACAGTATTGTAGAAATTGAAAGGTTCAAAATGTATTGGCCTCCAATTATAGATGAAGAAACTAAATTCGATCCCATAGCTACTTATATATTTTTTTTAATAGTAAGCCTACGACGTACGGGCTGAAATACTACGTTATATTTCGTCTTTACATATATTTTTTAATAAATTAGCCAAACCTATTGTGATAAATCAAAATATTAACAATAAAATTTAACAAAATAAATGTTAGCATGTTTTAGATATAATTTGATTAATTTTCCCCCCAATTCGCTATTATTTGAACGTTCAATAAAATTAGATCGGGTGATGGAGTGATGAAGACCAATAGGGAAGGGGGAAATACAGGCCGCCATTTGTCCCCAATATATAATTAATTCATTTAAAAAAATGAGATTGAATAAAACATTCCGAAATTTCATCCTCCACTCAGCCAACACTACGATATTAAATTCTACGAGATCTTAGACAAGAAAAAAAACAAACCAAGCATAGAAACAAATTTCCCAAAACAAATTCTACGGTATATGGTTGTGTTATGCATATAAATAAGAAGCTGTGTGTGTGTGTCTTTTAGATAATACATCGATAAGTAAACTAAAACTAATAAAACATTCAGACATCCGATAGATATATCTTACCTCAGCAAAGGCCTCGCTTGACGACGGAAGTTCTAACAACAGTACGTACTGGGTCGCAAATTTGGCAACAAAGGACGCTCTAAGACCTAACAGGCTCCGGCAGGTAAACCCGGGTGTAATTTGGTATAAAGATGGCCGCAAGTTGTCGGTTTTTTTTGTCCCCCTCCCCCCCACATAGAAGGAGGGGAGTAAATAGTGGTTGAGGAGGGGGTTCACAAGGGAGGGAGTGGAGGAAGAAACTACTGACGTAAGAAACGAAAGGCACCCACTACTGAATGTGGCAGGTATCGGAAAGAGGGGTAAAGGGGGGCCCTAAACCGGACTTTTTTTTTTGTGTTGAATGTAGAAGGGGCTACCTCCCCTCACCCTACAGCACTTTTTTTTTTGTTTAGTTCTTGTAGTAGTGTAGCTCCGCCCCTATTTTAAACATAGAACCTTCAACCCACCTGAGTAACAACTACCCTAACTGTGAAACACCACGACAAGGGCGGACACGGTTCACTTTGTGATACATCGGCCATCTTGGAAGTGGGATGTTCTACATAGCGTGCAAATACAAAAAAAAAAAAGTGCAAAATTTTTATAAGAGCTGTAAAACATGCGATACAAAAAAAAATTTTGGTAAAATAATTTCAGCTAGACTTGATGCCTTAATATTAAGAAAAATAAAATAAAAAATTAAACAACTTACCACGGGCTAAATGGTTTTCTTAAAGTGTGTGTGTTCGTCTCTTACCTGAAAGAGAAATAAAACTTTTTTTATTTAGGCAATTAAATATCATTTAATTATATGATTCTACGTATTCATTAGAATTCCTTAGAATCCATAACTGTTAAATATTATTTAATTTACAAAATTTTAATATATAAAATTACCCAAATCAAACACACATCCTATATACAAACGTAATTTAATTTGATACATTCAGCACAACACAATAAAATGTAACACTGTTTAAGGAGACCTAGACGTGAATTATTTGCCTTACTGCAAATCTTATTACAGGTACACTTTACATTACAAAATATTTACCATTTGTTTTCTATTATTGTACAGGTTTGCTATAATCATAAGCCTAATTCAAGTGTAAACCAACAATTAGCCATACGCGAATAGGCCTAATTTAAGTACACCTTTACAGTAAAAAAGAACTTATGAAATGGTATTTTTTTAACATGATTAGTGGCATGGTTTCTAAGAAAGTTCTCCCTGAATAATTCTCCTCTTATCTTACCTTTCATAAATTCTCAGAAATAAACTTTGCTGCTCTATTTAAGGAAAAATATAAAAACACAATTAAATGTTATTGATAAATGTTATTTTTGTTGTGAAATAGTCCATTACCTCAGGTCCTAATTTATGCGATGGATAAGATGATATAAATTAAACATAGGACCAACTATTTAGTTTACGATTGCGTTTAATAATCTGATATTTATTTCCTTTCCAATCAAAAGTACAATCAATTAAAGATTTTGCCATACGAATGATGATTTTATACGCGGTATTCATTAGGCATTTAGGCTTGGTTATTAAATAAATAATTGTTAATAGTGTGATACAATCTCACCATCTTTTTTTATTAGACCTAAACTTTTTAATTAATATAAAATAGGCCTACTATATATTAATCAGTAGGCATATAAAGGTCAGAAAACTAAATTAGGTAAATTCAAACAAAACAATCATTGTAAATTGAATAAACTCTACACAGTGGCTGATAGCATTTTAACCAATAACCAGAAAGCTTTTTTTTAACACCACGTCTTACTACCCGTTCGGGTTATACGCACTTACGCTAATGTGTAATAGTAGGGTGATTGTGAGATGAAATGAAGGACCTACAGTTTAACGTGGAATCCAAACCACGGTGGAGGCCTGGCATTCCCCACATTCACAAGATGTCTTGTCAGAGGTGAAGGAAGGGTTTAGTAATCGGATAAATCTGTGTCGGGACCGAGGATTGAACCCCGGCCGCCAACACAGAAGTCTGACACCTTACCCCTAAGCCGCGAGGTCACCAAATCGCTTATGAAAATAGCGTCTCAATACACTCAGCCGGAATTCGACCATCCAGTTTATCGGCAAACTAGACAAGATTAGATTGGCACCTCTATACATGGACCACTGGTCCAGACCCTTCTACATTTCTGAAATATAAAATTTAAATAAAACAGTAGGCCTACACAAGAAGATGAGATTAAATGGCAACAAAAAATTATTTCAGCTCCCCTAAAAGTTTATAAAAATTTTGTTGTTGTTAAATATGTTAAACCTTCCATTAGCGAATGTCTAAAATAACGCTGTAAGCTGTTTTGGCCATATATGAAAAATATTAAAAGCTAGAAAAAAAAAATAAACAAATATATTCTTGATTAAAAAAAAGGGGGGGGGACTTAACGATTACGCATTTCCACAGAGAGTTAAAATAACATTTTCGCTCAAAGGACCCGATTCCCTTGGCTAAACATTTCCATTGTACAGCACAGAAAAAAATATTTCATTAATCCAACCGAGTCGAGTTCTTTATTAATACAAATTGATTTTATTGGGTCATTTAAAAGCTGCTAAAGTATATCATTTAAAGCTCCGTTAATAGATTTTCATAAAATTAAAAACTTAGAAGCAAAATTTCATCTTCACTGTAGAAACCAAAACGTTTTATTTTTATAATGGTGGAAATGTTTGTAGGGTTCATGCCCCGACCATGTAAATGTTTAAATATTCATAAATAATTTAAATACTTATTTTAAGAAGGAAAAAAAACCCTATTCTGTTGTCGAATAGGCCTATTCTAAAGTGATTAAGGGGTGGGGAGGGGGCGAGATCAGGGTTCGAAGTTCATCAGGGTGTATTGAGTTTTGTTTTCTCTTAAATGGTTTATAACTTTCCGTTCATACAAACTTAAATGCAGGTACATTTCTTCTAAATTCAAACCTACTCATCTCTAACACATTAATATGTATTATGTTAGTACACATATGTTTAGCCCTACCGGGTACTAAAACATGTCAACAAAATAATATATATAAAATTTGTATTTCTTCTTTTTGGAAATAGTATTTCCGATGCTTGAAAGCCATTAAAATAATCCTAGAATAGCTCATAATCTTCTGATTTGACCATAACAATCGGCCGAAGATTTTTTTTTATGGTGGTATGGCTTTCGAATATGCTATTAGGGTAGTGAAAATAAATGTATTCACAGAAGCGAGATTTGGTTTATTTTGTGTAAATCTTTTTTTTGTTCCTTCACCTTCCATTACACCTGAAGGAAGGTTAGACTTATTTCCTTACACCTCTTACGATAATCTATATTATTATTATTATTGTTATTAGCACCGCGTCTTACTACCCGTTTGGGTTATACGCACTTATGCTAATGTGTAATGGTAGGGTGATTATGAGATGAAATGGAGGACCTACAGTTTAACGTGGAATCCGAACCACGGTGGAGGCCTGGCATTCCCCACATTCACAAGATGTCTTGTCAGAGGTGAATGAAGGGTTTGGCAATCAGATAAATCTATGCCGGGACCGAGGATTGAACCCCGGCCACCAGTATAGAAGTCTGACACCTTACCCCTAGACCGCCAGGTCACCGATAATCTATAATTTGCTATAATTTATGTATTTTTATTCAAAATTATATTCCTTTTGTTTATATATTTATTTAGATTTATGTAACGCATAACGTTTTTAATTATATACTATGTAAGGGTTATTAAAATAAGGCCCTCGTGTTTGTTTTTTTGTGTGTGAAAAATGTTATTATTATTGTTATTATAAAATTAGTTTGATTCGGGTTATCAACAATATCTTTAAAACTTTAAAATAAACATTAAAATAGTGATAAAAAAGAAAGTACATTGTTTAATAACGAAATATATAAAAAGCTTTATTTTGTTTCTTTTATTTCCTATCATAACATATTTTGTACAGTTCAATTATTTAGAAGAAGAGCTTTCCTTATCTGACAGCAAAACCATTACTATAATTCATTCACGACCTTAGATTACTTGGATGACAGCTCAAAAAGTTACTAGAAATAGTCCATAATATATCCGTACGCTAACAGCTAACATCTATTACTTTATATAACTATAATTAAAACAGATGGTAATGTATGAATGTGATTGTTAACCACAGTAATTTAGACCAATATTATTTACATATTTATTTGAGGTCGTGCACAAAGATTTTTTTAACGTTTTATTCCACTTAAAAATAATAATTAATCACATCACTTCCCCAAAAGTTCTAACGAAAATAACTTTAAAATGGCGACTGACGAATTTAAACCGTGTGATTGAACGTGACGGAAACAAGTTCTTCACAATGATGCACCCACGCAGTGGATACAAATATTTTATTCAGTTAAATATTTCGAAATACTATAAAATAATGTATCATATATATATATATATATATATATAAATATAAATGGCACGTATATTCTCTTTTACAAGTAAATACAATGCTTGTATTGATGTATGCACTATATTACACATAATCAATAACGTTCCAAAACGAAGAATAAGTACTTTTAATTATGTTTAAAATATGGTTTCGAGTTGGATAAAAAGAAAGTATTAAAAGTAATGAAATAGCTTGGGAAAACTTAAGATTACTTTATTTTAAATGTAAAATATAACATGTAACTAAAAAACTTAACATCTAAAAGAAAACAGTGATTTTTTACAAGTGTTGGCAACCCAAAACCTAAACATATGATTTTCGAACTGTCATCCAGGTAAAAACCTATCGTGAACGGATTTTAGATATACTTTCAGGTATTTGGGCTATGCTTCAGGAGGATCTAGCTTTAGGTTAAAAGTATCAATACTTACAAAATAACACTATTAAAAACAAAAGTATAAAGTTACAAAATTATGCCGCAAAAAAAGTGACATTTTATTTTAAGCTATCAATATAATGGTATTCTTAACCACATGCTATGAAACGTTTTTATTCGTCACCCTTTTTTTCATAGGGCCTATTATTAGTGATCCCGTAAATTAATGGTTTATTTGAGGTTTTAATAGTCTAGTGTCAGTTTAGTAGTTTTAGATAAAATAATAACTATAAATACTTAACATATTTAGGCCTGTTGCAAAATAAAAAGGTACAGGCCTAGATTTAATTATATTTAATGTTACAAAAAATTATATGGGCCTAATTTTTCAAACTTTACATATACAATTATTAATAAGAATGTTAGAAAAGTAACTGTTAAGAATATTTAATAATAAATAAATATACAAATTTAATTAGATCGAAGAGCTTGCTTATTTTGAGACAGTTAATCGAGAATTGCCTTAATACTGGATGGTGAAGATCTCCTGGGAATTTCCACGTCTTTTAATCGAGAAAGACATTTTGTTTTTATTGCAGCTAATGTTCAAACTGCTAACGTATACAAATATATATTTGAAAATGGTTTTGTTAATGTCTACTTTGACACACAGAATCTTTTTCGCGACCCCTGGAGGGGTGTCGACTCACAGCTTAAGAGCCTACGTTTCAAACTAACTAAACATTTTGTTTTCCAAGGTTGCCAGTATTATTTTATTACAAAATGTCCAGTGTTTTTTCTAGATTTTTCCGAAGAAACCTTCATTTCTCCAGATATTTGAAAGAGTAATATATAGAGGAATGAAATTTCAATTTTCATAAAAAAAAATCATTAATGTACTGTCATATAATTGGTGTAAAGAATAGGATTATTCGATCTTGACCAATATTTTTTTGAATATATAATCATTACCAGACAAAATATTTAAGATAAAGTGGGACGGGGGGGGCGGGGAGGGAAGACCGGGGGTAGAGGGGGCTGTTTAAACGTTTTAGAAACAGTGCAGTTCGTTCTTTCTCCTACGGAAAGACCAAATATCTAAAGCTTGAAATTAAATACGGCAAATTTACCAATATTACAGCATACTTTTAGGATTTTGTAGAACCAGTTATAAATATTTTAATTTGCTTTCCTGTTTTTTTTTTCAAGAGTATGACAACCCTATATTTTGAACCTAAAACTATTTATTAGCGACACGTTACCCAACAACTACGATTATTATTATTATTATTATTATTATTATTATTAGCACCACGTCTTATTACCCGTTCGGGTTATACGCACTTACGCTAATGTGTGTAATGGTAGGGTGATTGTGAGATGAAATGGAGGACCTACAGTTTAACGTGGGATCCGAACCACGGTGGAGGCTTAGCATTCCCCACATGCACAAGATGTCTTGTCAGAGGTGAAGGAAGGGTTTGGTAATCAGATAAATCTTTGCCGCGACCGAGGATTAAACCCCGGCCGCCAGCACAGAAGTCTGACACCTTACCCCTAGACCTAACAGATTAAAGTAATTAGTACACAAGACTATATATATATATATAGCCCTGACGGGTAGTAAGACATGATGACTAAAAACATGTGTGTACAGCTCCAANTTCGGTTTTGTTGACAAGACATATTTAGAATAAGCACATCTCTAAATATTAGGGTCCATCCGAAAGCTTGTAGGGCTTTCCAGTGCCACAATTAGGGGTGTGCTGGGGTTGATTAGATAGGGTTGGTGCGGGGTGGTTGGGGGGTGAATGAAGGCTTTAGGTTAAAAAAAAAAAAGAGAATTATTTGGATTGTGCGGCTATATTAAATAATTCTACCCTTTTTTCCGTAACGTTGGTTACGATTTATACGATAGACAAGCAGAGTCTGAAAAATTTATTTTTGAAATTCCTTAACAAATTTAAAAGAAGTAAGTTTTGTTTGGATGATAAATAACTCGATCCAAGTGAGGTTAAAAGTTGTGATAAAAAGAGGTTAAGGTGTAAACGTTTATGATTGAAAAAAGAAAAAAAACGGGAGGGAACCGGTTTATTGATACTGTATAGAAAAAAAGTTTAAAAGAAAGAAAAAAGAAAATTTAATTTACAAAACGAAGAGTAAAAATTTAATCTAATATAGTTCAATGTGATGCGAATAAAATGTTTAACCTGGGGTTACGTTTGCTTTTGAAGAAAACTTCACAAGGAAATGTTGCTTTGTGTGCGATACGAATGTTTGCGTGATTTATTTTATTTTAAACCTATATTTTTTAAACTGAAAATTAATAGCTTTGAACTAAAATGTAATAATCCTAAACCAAACGCCACAGGAAAAAATGTTTTGCCAATTAATTTGTGAATTTTATATAAATACAATTTTATATTATTTTTATAAAGCAAATGTTAAGAGAGTTAAACTTTTATTGACGTAGAGAGTAACAATATCTGATTTTTTTAAAATATATTATAGACCAACCATTGATTTTTAATAAGTAATAAATAAACTACATTCTAGGGAAAATTTGCTAAACTGTTAAGATTTTTAAAATCGTTCGGGTACTAGCACCCGAAACAAATATCCCAAGTCCATGCTTCAAATTTACGATTAAGTGTTATTTTACTATAAGCCTCTCTACATAAAGTTGACGTATCACCATCTTCAAATTTAAATGGTTGATATAATGTTATTAAAACAAAATTTGCTTTGACCTCCGAAGCTAAAAACAAAAGATTAACAAACATATTAAAACCATAGTAAAATTATACTGATTACAATCCCAATATAAATTAATTCCGTTTAATAAAATAATGTACAATTTAGTATTGAAATCTTCCAAGAATAAATACACTTTTAATTAATCCATTAAATAACTTGCGTCTTTAAATAATTGAAAGTAGGCCTAATCATTTAAAACAAAGACTAGATACATATATATGGTATGACCTCTACCCTATAGCTAAATTTTGTATAGCCAATATTGTTATAGTTTAATAATCTCATTATTATTTTTTTATTTTTTAACACCACGCCTTACTACCCGTTCGGATACACCTATGTACTAATTACGTTAATGGTTTTAGGGATTAAGAAGGTTACATTATAGGAAGTGTACCCGCATTTGCGTGGAGGGAGAGTGGAAAAATTACCCTCAGTACACCCGGCCGAGATTCGAAATTAGATCTCCCCGTCATAGGCAGTTTCATGTACTGCGAGAGTAGCGCGTTAGACCACGTGGCCATCAGGTAAGCTTTGAATCAAATTGAATAATACATAAAGTCAACTATAATACTAAATATATATATATATATTTATATATATAATGTAGTAAATAATGAGAAAAATATAGGATATAGACTATGTTGTATTTCTATAGATTTATCTTGTTGCTCTACCGGGTATTTTATTTAGTAATATTACATGTTTATTGTTTGTACTGTAGAAAGCTCTCAGCTGAAGCAGTATGGCTTGCAGTCACGTTTTGATAAAGCTGTGTAGTTATTAATGCTCATTAATTCTCCAGGATTATTCCTTCCCCGCGCCGTTCGCTGCACGAGCGAGATTTTATTAGAGAACGTTGGCACAAAATAAATGAAGATAAGTCGTACAAAATCAGCTGCTAATTACTCGAGTGTTACAAACTGCATGTTTAGTATCCCTACCTTCAGATACCTTTATGAAATAAAACATTTAAAAAAAACTAGAATAGTAGTTTCAATTTAGCGCTGTACGTTTTATGAATTAACGCAACGTGATTTTTTTTTTGTTGGCCAACGTGACTTACTAACCGTTCGGTCTATACGCTTACGTACTAATTACGTTAATTAGTTATGGATCAGGGAGGTTTAATTTAATGGACATGTAGCCAGATTTGCGAGGATAGTGGCAATCTATTTAGGGTAGACCACCATCTACACCAAACAGGGATTCGAACCACGAAATCTACATAATCAGCAGTCCAGAATGTATGGAGAATGACGTCAAAGGGCTTCATTTTAATACTATTATTATATTAGTACTTTTAACAGTAAGGAGGTTGCCTAACTTTGACGTCACGGCCGGTCAAGATAGGATTTAGAATGTTAGTGAATTCACGTTTTAATCAGTGAGTTTTAATCTTGCTCTATTGCTTTAAGATCTTGAAAGTTACACTCATAAAAGTACGCCACCTATTCCTATCTTGAGATAGGGATAGAATGTATTGAGATGGACTGTATAGTTCTATCCAGTCCACCTCATTACAATAATAAAACATAAATAAAGTAGGCCTAAGCTAATATTGGACGAGGGCGACATTTTGGTAATGTTTAAAATATCGTTTGTGACAATAGAAGATATTTAGTTTATTCAAACCTTTAAACTGTGGGGTTTATTGTCAAAACAAAATCAATTTTAATATATATTTTAAAAAATGGGAACGGTTCATTTTATAGAAACATCCAAACAAAATGCTTGATGTTTTAAGGGTCACCACCTCAACTTTAAAAATAAAAACTATCCTCGTGCCGAAATAAACAATTTCGAATGAACGTTGGGGCAAAGAGGATTTTAACGGATGCGAAGATAATTACTGCGATGTGGTATATGTGAGTTGATGGTCAAACCAACATTGTGGTATTTCAACGATAGGATGTGGTCCCAAATCCTACTGTCCTTCATAAAAGTCAAATTTTAGTCACATACTGACAGAAATTCATTTCTGTCCATAGTATAACCACACATATTATTGTACTTATTTGGGTCAAAATAGGCTTAGCCGCAAAGTTCGTGTGTGAATAATTTGCAAGCAAGTAAAGGAATGTGTTTGACATTTTAGTGAATACTGCTGAAATTTTAAACATTAAATATTATTGAATCATTGTTGGTTTGATTCCTACTGCCGTTCACGAGTATAGTTAATACTTTTACTTTCTTTCGACCTCTCGGAACGAAAGTATTGTGATCGTCCCAAAAATTGAACTCAGGATTTTGATAAATGTCCACGTGTTATGTATGACCTGAAACAAAACAACAACACAGTCTTGCAATGCTGTTTGTCTGTCTGTACCTTGAGCTAGAGCCAAAACTGTTTTAACGATTGGGTTAAAACTTGCCAATTGGGGGTTTACAAAATTCCTCCCAAGGTGTATTTGGAATTAGATACTAACCCTAAATTTTACGGTAGTTTACTGAAGGGCATAAAGAGAAAAAATCAATTTCCTCAAAAATCGCTCTAACGCTTTTGATTAAACATTATATCTTCCCACTGTTTACCCTTATAAACAAAATGGCAAATTTAATTTGCTCATGAAAATGACTTTGAGGGTCCTTTACATGAGGGAAATCTTCCAATTTTCATCATTTCTCCTAAACTATTTGAGATACGAAACAACTTATCATTGTATAATTGTAGTACTATTAAAGATAATAATCTTGTATTAGAAATAAATTTTATGAAACCAATGGTTTCTGAGCTATAATAAAATATATATTCTTTTTAATTCGGGTTTTTGAAAATGAATTTGATTTGTTTAATTCTCTTTGGCGGACAGTGATGTTTCTCTCTTCTCTATTTTTCTGTAACAGTGTATACTATTTCATTTATGATCTTTAGTGTAGTGCATCAACAACAATGTATAGCCCTATTATTTAGTTTCACAAATCTTACGAGTTCTTAGAGAAGTATATTTTAAGATACAATCTCAACTTGAACACGGAAATCGAATCCAATTTTCTACTAACGTTCGAATGTTCCTTCCACCTAACTATTTAGATTCTTTCCGTACCCAGGTCATATTTCACCCACTTTTTGAAGGTAGGGTATAATAGGGGGTCTTTCTTCAGCTACTATCATAAGATACACAGCCGAGGCAACTTCGGTCGTTTTTTGTGTTATCGATTGTGACCTACAGTCAAATTTTCATTTTTTAAACTTAGGCTTATTATTTTTGCAGCCACATTTTAAAAACTATTTTATTAATGTGTTATTAGATCGATCAAAAGTGACAGCTGAAGATCACATAACTTCACGTATGAAAACATGAAAGTGGATCTAATAGCTTTTATAGCTTTCGTATAAATTCTTCCCTAAAATTTTTTTTGACTGTAGAGTTACATACTAATACACATCAATAGGGTGTGCACTATGCACACTATAATCAAATTTGGAAAGGAAGGACCTTAGCTGATTGCTAGAAAAAAATAATTGATCTACTTTCACGCACTCATAAGTCAATTGATGTGATTTTCAGCTGTCACTTTGATATAATAATAATATAATATTATAAACTCAATAGTAGCCCAGTAGTGGAAAGATTATCCTGTACTAATGTACCGTTGTCCAGGGGACGCCCGAATGTACTAATAGTACATCCTTTCCGTGGAGGCTCTTTCCATGTCCCGATGAGATGAGATAAGGTTATAGTGAGTATGAGGGTGATAGTGAGTATGAGGGAGATAGTGAGTATGAGGGTGATAGTGAGTATGAGGGAGATAGTGAGTATGAGAGGAGATAGTGAGTATGAGGGAGATAGTGAGTATGAGGGAGATAGTGAGTATGAGAGTTTGGAACCAGTGGAAACACTTAAACCTAACTTAAGCCTAACTAACCAAACCCTGGACAGACTTCACCCCGGGCCGGTTACTTTTGGTGCATTCAATACCCACAAAACCACTATACTAGGTACATACATTTCCTATCAGTGTTGGCCGTTAAAATTTCTTAAAAGCTCCTTCCTGTGAAAATTGGACTGTAACAATGTGAAAAACTGAAATCTAATGAATTTAAGGCGGTAGTTCGAAGAAAAACGCTCACACTATGAGTCACTAAATAAAAAAAAACTAAAAAATATTGGATGTGGTGGGGTGTGATAAGGTCTTTGTGACCAGCTTCAAGGTTCTTTTTTTTTTCGAGACAGTAAAAAAATATTGTAGTGACTATGAAGGGTTTTTTTCCTCGATATGTTGGTACGCCTGACCTGCCTGCAGTGCCGGCCGGACCGCGCAGGAAACAACAGTTCAATTACTGAGGGGGTAGAGTAGTAGCATGAAGTGTGAGAAGCCCAGATGATGGATGGATTTAGTATACCAGAGGGGAAGGGAGGAGTGGGGGGGGGGG
>CABEEJ010000534.1:246468-261186 GCA_901482245.1 Timema douglasi
ATATATATATATATATAACTATAAATATATTTATTTATATAAAATAGAATCTCTCTATTTCCAAGCGTTAAATAACTACCTTATTTCAAACCAAATAATGAAAGATCAATTTTAGGTGAATTGAAAAAAAAAAATCTTGCACATTATACCATGACTACCAAATTTTATTGCTAGCCTGACTCCTTAAACTGTCCACTGGTAGATACGATAAATAAATAAAACCCGAAAAGATAATAATCCAAGGCGATTGTTTTCTATATTTATCATGTTTTCACTAAGTTATCTTTAAATACAATTCATCGAAAGCTTTTACTAAATAAAAATCAACACTAGTTTAATTTGAGATATAAACTTTGAAAATAAACAATGAAAATATTAATTTTAATCACCGAATTTACTGGGACAGGTAAAGTCTGAGCTTGAACCAGGTTCTTCTGTATTGAGAGGGAAGCCTCACTTATAATAAAGCTATAGGGGTTGATCTTTACAGGTCTGTGCCAGGACCGAGAATTGAGGCCCGGACCCTCAGACGTGCTAATGAATGAGCTTAAGTGTCGGACTCTAAATGTTAGTTAAAACGCCACACATTTATCTAATTTAAATTAAAGTAAAAATATAGTCTTTAATATAAAACTCTTTAATTACATCGACGTAACAAGGATTCTATTTTGGTGGTTGAGGGGGTGTAAAACACGAGACCCAAGTTTGTATTTCGAACATCTGCCACCATCTCACCAGACTGGCAAAGAATACAAAATAAAAGATCCTTGTAAGACAGAGCAAAGCCAATAAAGGACGAAAGAAGGGGATACAGTAAGGATTAGGATCTTAAATCGAATCAACTTCCCTCCGATTTAGTGTTTAGAAAGTAAACAGCGCTATACTCTCAAAGGGATGTAAATACAATTATAGAAGCGAGATAAGTTTCTCCCATCTTTCTCTTTTTTTTAGCACCCCGTCTTAATACCCCTTTCGGAAAAATGGCATAACTACACTGCTGGGGTTAGGATGAAACACGAGAGTGGGAAAAAGGGTTCATGAAAAATCTCCTAAGTTTCCTATGGTCGAGATTTGACATCTTTGTCACTGACAAAAACAGACAATATGAGACTGACAACTTTGTCCATGTGCCCACCGGTGCGAGTTATTCCGTTCTACAGTGTAGTATTTTTGACTAAATCAGACAATCAAGCTTATTTTATTCACTAAAAGAAAATCCTAGAAACGCAATTAGTGATTAATTAAATAAATGTTTGCTCATAAATAACCTATTTAATGCTCATCGGCAAAGATATGATATATTTGTGATATAGCTAGTTAAATTTTAAAGATTTTGATGGGATATCGTGTTTTGGGCACACTATTTTCAAATCTCTTACACGTAATTTGTAGTTAAAAATAAAATATGGATAATAAAGTCCGTTCACCGTAGGAATTGTTTTCTGAAAGGCCCTTTTCCCTACCAGAAATATTAATACAGTAGGATATTGGTAGGAAAAAACACCTTTCAGAGAGTATTTCCTACCGTGAATGGAGTATAGACTAAGCATTTGGCCTGAGTGTTTAGAATGAGGTTACTTAAAACTCTTTGACATTATTATTTTTTAAATGTTATGAAACCATGTGTACTTCAACATGTGTAGTTACATAAAATAAAATATATTCAACGCACAACCGTGCAATGTAAATATCTTGGTTTCTCTCGATAATTATTCTAGATTTTGATTATTGAATTTTTAGCTTCGATTGTTTTGACTTTCGGTTCCGAGTACTTAATTGCAATTCCACTCTTTTTTTCCTTCAGAAATCTGATCTCACATTGGAACAATGTTATTTATTATATAATTTACTGCTATGTGTTTGTAAAAAATAACCTAAAAAGGGTATATAGTAAAATAAATAGTTGACACATTTTTATCTATGAAAGTTAAGCACAACAAAATGGTCGAGTATAATTACAATTTTCCGGTTCTGAAGTGAACGGCAAATAAATTAAAAAGACCGTGAAAAATGATCAAATTCTGAATATAAGTGACTTAAATTTTTTAAATTCTCTCTCGTAGCAATTTAGAGTAAAATTACATTTGAAAATAAATTTACGCAAGAAGTTCACTTACGAGTTCGTTACACGCTAAATCTGGAATTGATTCGATATATCAGCATCGCATATCTTTGCATTTATATTGGGACAAAGTTATTTTACATTAAAAAAAATGTAGCAACAAGAATGTCTTTTTTATTTCTCTTTATTTAAGAAATATAGCTTCAGTTATTTCGCTAAGATCCGTTTACTTAAGAAAGGAAAACTTGAAGTACAATTACATTAAATCCAGCAAATTTTCATACAATCCTACTCGACATAAAGCGTAAATAAAACAAATAGATGAGCTTAATTAAAACGTAGTAATTAACTCTGAAGCTGTTTGAACAAAAGTCTTAGTGAAATCCTTCAAGATACGCCCTTTCCGCAAGTCTACTAGGCCAGATTTAGTTGATTTACTTCAGAGGCTGACGAACACTGTCTACTCAGCAGGTTGGGACAGAAATTAAAACACTTTCATAACCAAAAGTATTTTTTTAACACCACCTCTCGTCACTTTTTCAAGAAACGCATATATATATATATTAAATAAGCTAGTATTTATTGATTTAAATTGTTATTTATTATTATTATTAGCACCGCGTCTTACTACCCGTTCGGGTTATACGCACTTACGCTAATGTGTAATGGTAAGGTGATTGTGAGATGAAATGGAGGACCTACAGTTTAACTTGGAATCCGAACCACGGTGGAGACCTGGCATTCCCCACATTCACAAGATGTAATTGCTTTATTTAAACAGCCAACATTGAATTATACCCTCCAGACGTTTTTTATAAGCTCTCAAGAAAACTATAATATGTTTAAGTAACTGATTAAGACGTACATCTCAGTTTTAATCAAGTCAAATTAGTCCACGTCAAAACCAAACATGTTATCTCATGTAGAGACTAACCAAAGCCTATTATTTTTCTAATACAGGGTGTATATGAATTGGTTTCAAATATTCTAGGAATGTATTCTCATCAACCAAACACTAAGAAAAAGATCATATAAACATGAATCTAAAAACGTTTGGTTTCTAATGTAGGAAGAATGTTATTGTTAAATTAATGAGCGATCCAACAGAAGAAGCAATGAGGCTAAACAATACAAATTTAAACAAACACAAATACATTTTGTTATAATAATTGTTCAAAATGGTGTCCTGCTTCGATGCACTCTTTGAGCCTACGTTCCAAGCTCGGTCGTACCCCGTCTAGTACACCTGATGTGTTAAATATTCTCTCACATTCCTTTACGATACGCTCTCTTATTATTATTATTATTATTATTAGCACCCCGTCTTACTACCCGTTCGAGTTGTACGCACTTACGCTAATGTGTAATGGTAGGGTGATTGTGAGATGAAATGGAGGACCTACAGTTAAGATGTCTTGTCAGAGGTGAAGGAAGGGTTTGGTAATCAGATAAATCTGTGCCGGGACCAAGGATTGAACCCTGGACCCCCAGCACAGAAATCCGACACCTTACCCCTGGACCACCCGATACGCTCTCTTAAAACGTTAACATCAGGCAGAGGAGTTGTGTAAGCAATGGATTTAAATGTCCCCAGAGAAAATCCAACGGTTTAAAATCTGGCTAACGAGCAGGTCATTCAATGAATACCCAACGATCAATCAATTTTTTGAGGAAAAACTTTAAGGTGGGAAGGGAAGGAGGGTACGCAAGAAAAGGCCAGTAGCCTATTTTTGTAAGTTTTGACGGCAAAACTTTTTCTAGCTAAAATAAATAAAGTATTGCTCCAGTATAAAAAATAAGAGTCTAATTTTCTTCACATGGTGATATCAACAGTTACTGAATATCCGTCATGAGCATAGCGGAATTAGATGAGAAACTTTTTAAATGAGGATAAAAAGCTGTCATTAAATTACAGGACAACCTTGACAGATATTCAACAACTGTTGAGGTCATCGCGTGAAGACAATTAAATTCTTGTGTTTATACTGGAGCAATATTGTATTTATTTTGGAGAAATAAATGTTTTGTTATAAATACTGAAAAATTACTGGCATTTTCTTGCGTCTCCTTCCACCTCACCTTAACGGCCGGTGGATTCTTTGTACTACCCACACGACGCCCTCTATCCGCAAAATGTTGGCACTATATTCGCCAAAATGCGGGGACGGATCGAGGTGGTATTCGAGCCCATACCTAAAAATATTCAGCAGTTAAGGTTGTTCCTACACTGTCCGACTGCACTACTGGAAATGATGCGAGCTAATCACGAGGGACTGTATTGTCATCAGAAGGCTGCGTGCACACATGACAGCTACCTTGTGGGCGACAGGCTCAAGTAGGAAACAGTTTGTCAACAGTTTTTTTATTGAGATGACAAAACATCATTCACATCGACTGCCCCGCCCACCCGCAACAAAGACAATTGTGTCACACTGCCATTCTTCTCTGGCCCACGTGGTGGAGGAAGGGGCAACTAATAATGGCATCCCCCCTCCCCCAGAGTTCGTAGAACCATCGCCCGGTACTGGTGGTCGCGGGATATAAAGTGTCAGGCTCGCAATATTAGGAAGGAGGAGGAGGGGGCGGTTCAAGTCTTAATCCTGTGATTTATCCCTCGGGTGTTTTTCCATCCTCTCTCCACTCTATTGTGAGCTCACACTTCCTTCGAAATCATCTCACCATCATCATTACGCTCTAGACTACGTCGTTAATAACCATGATATCCACTTCGGTGGGTGCATGGTCTAAAGCGTTAGTCTCGCAATAGACTAGATTGCTGATAGTGGAGTTATCAGGGTTCGAATACCGTTCGGGTGTACTGAGGGTGGTTTTCCCTAATTGGTTTTACATTTTTCCTCCACGTAAATGTGTGTACAATTAATCTAAATTTAACCTTCCTCATCCTTAATACATCAGTATAATTAGTACATAAGCGTATAACCTTGAAAGGTAGTAAGACGTGGTGCTAAAAAAATAACCTTTGTTTAAAACGTTGACTAAAACACTTCCCTCTAGAGTGGCCTAATATATAAAGTATTAAATAGTTGGCTCTAAAATAAAATATATACATTTAAAAAAATATACGTTCTCTACGTCTTTGACCCTTACTAGTCTATATATCAAAAATATCCACTAAATCACACTTGTGTAGTGAGGATGAATGGGGAAATGAACACTCATTTGAGTTGAGAGTGTGAAACAAGACTAGGTGCGAGTTTGACGCCTTTACTTGCGTGTCCATCAGTGTGGGTGAATTTTTTTATATATAGCTTATTTAAAATAAAACAATAGTTACTAATAAAAATATGTTCATCTATTTGAGTTCTATACTGTAAGGAATATCATAGGAAAGAACTTCAAATAATTACCATATTTTATCTTATTATGATTCTGGAACATTAATATTTTATCATTACTCTTTCCGGTTGGAGTAAAAATATTACTCTTTAAAAAACACAAAACACAATATTTAAAATTCTTAAATGAAGTGACATTTTAATTAATTGTATCATGTACTGTATATACTTAAACACGAAGGTTTTACCTTCACGTACAAAAGAGTGACAGTTTAAAAAATACTAATAGTACAATACTAAAAAAAAGGGTCACTCCTACCAATGAATATATGGAGTTTAAGTTAAACAACATAAAAGGTCTTAATAACGTTCTATTATATAGAAACAAATATTGAAATTGTAAAGAAATATAAAACAGAACACACAATTATTAAAGAAGAGTTTTTTACTAATCCATTTTTTTCATACAATACTATTTTTATAACAGGATTTTAGTTAAATAATGATTGTTAGGATAATAATTATTAATGTCAATCTGAATGAATCTTTGTTTGACAGTGAAATATGAAATACTATCTTACACGCAGTATCAAACAATTCCAAAGTCATTGTCAAGGTTGTATGGGATAATCTACATTCCCTTTTATGTAACCGAGCAGATTTTCCGGAAGCATATTTCAGTGGTAAGGCGTTGGTTACTGGTATTAAAACTATACTTGTAGTAAGATTTATGTAGAAAGGAATTTTATAAAATACATTTTTTTATTTGCTATTAACGATGATAGGCTAACATTTTACTCAACAGGTATTGATAAAATCTATCAAAAGTGACAGCTACATTACCTGATGTATGAATACTTCAAGTAGCCCTAAGTTTTCTACATGCCATAAAAGGTTTTTCCTATCAAAATTGGACTCGGTAATATTCCACTAAACCTCCTACGAGTAACCGCAAGCCGTTTCCAATCCCTCCACATGTGGATATCTGTTCATAGGTTGTAGGCTAACAGTATTTTTTAACACAAGGAGAATTAATTAATTGGATAATCCTATATATTATTTCCATTGTCACCATCACTTTTCTCAACTAATACAAAGCCTACAGCGATGAATAAGGTATCAGTGGATAGGATTTTTTTTACTGACTTCTGACATAGCATACTTAGTTTACGTTAAAACACATTGTTTGTTTAAAATTTAAGTTAAAATAAATATCTAACAATATTTTGTTTAAATACTGAAAATAAACTCTTCGCTGAGTATTTAATTTAAACAACCCAACAAAAAGATTATTTTTTTTGTGGGTGGGTGAATATGTGAAAGTTTTGCAAGGGTTTACTGGTTAACTAAAAAAAATCAGAAAACTGATCCCTTATTTTAGTAATTAGTTTAGAGTAGACCAGGTTAGTCTTGACCATACCTATACTCATTAAAATAGTCACTGCTTACGAATTTTTTTTCAGAATCTTGCTTTACAACCCATTCAGGTGATAGTCATATGTACTAACTATACTAATGTGTTGAGGTTGAAAAAGTTTGAATTTAATGGAATTTTAACAGCATTTGTTTGGACGAAGAATGGATAACAATTTGGTAAAAAACAAATAAAAAACACCGCCAGTATACCCAACCGGGAATAAAGCCCCCAATCTCCCCATCATCGGAATTATAGGTTATTTCGAGAGTGACGCCTTAGACCATTTGGTAATCGAAAAGGAGGTATTTACGTTGAACGTGAAACATTTTAACATGTTTGTCATAAAGGGACCATCGTAATCAGTAACCGGCGCGTGATCTTTGTGAGGTTTAATTATGTGAATAAGAGGTTGGGTCGCTACCTGAACCTAGCTTTGTGGAAGCTGCCAGATTGATAGATGTTTGTGTTCTTTCTTTAGTGAAACCATATTTAGAATAATATTTAAAAAAAATCCCTTGATGGCACCTAGCGATACCTTTGTTGAAGGACTCAAGCTCTCACACTGAGGGCAGCCATTTTAACCCGGAGGCTGTGAATTTAGCTAGTGCAATTTAACTATCTCAATAGGTCAATGTCATGATCACCGCATATTAATTGAACTATCGCACTAGGTCAATGCTATGAGCTCCATATACTAATTTAACTATCTCACTGGGTCAATGTAATGATCACCGCATATTAATTGAACTATCGCACTAGGTCAATGCTATGAGCTCCATATACTAATTGAACTATCGCACTAGGTCAATGTTATGACTTCCGTGGACTAATTCCGCTCCATCAATCATCAATGAACTTAATAAAATAACTGTGAGATGGGTAGAATAGGTATATCTAGAAAAATGTGACTTCATTTCCTGATTTAAAAAAACTCCTTCCTTTAACCAAAGTCCCTAGACAATCCGCAAACAACCAATCGATTTTTTTTTTTTAGTAACAACTGGCAACCATCCATATGAATAAAAAATAATTTCAATCAGGTTTTTAAATATACTCTTCCCTCCCTCTATTAAGTTTGCAAACAAAAATACGAGCATGGATAAAGAGGCGAGGGATGGATAGTGAAATTGAGAGAGAGAGAGAAATAACTTTCGACATAATAACAAAAGACTGAAGAGAATACCGTAAAAAGAGTTTTGGTCGGACAAACCACTGAGCTATGAAAGGTTAGCGAGGGCAAGCAGGGTTGGTTTGGAAAGGCGGGTCTAGCGGGGGTTGAGGGGGTCGGATCTCGCGTAATCCTTGTGCAAACAGTTGGGCCCCTTACGTGTGGTTCAGCGCTCCCAGCGTCCTTCTGATGAAACTATATTTTATATGTCTTTTTTCTCTGTCATTCCGTGCTCTCTCCATTCTCAGGCCTTCTTTTATTCAAATAAGAGTACACTCCATTCACCATGAAAGGTAGAAAAACCTAACTTACTTAATTATATGATGATTATATTATGATATGGATTGAAATATAGGACCATAGTTTAATCAATCAAGAAACAGTGGTGATGCTTGATTTTCATAGAAATATCGTTATTTGAAAACTGGAAAAAATCATATTAACACAATGGCAGAAAGATAAGCATGTATATTCTTTGTCCGTTTGATTAATATGCAAAGAATATTACAAAGTAATCTATCAGAAAGTATTATTGGAATATTTTTTATAAACTGTTACATTCACTTTTTAACTAATAAATCAAATAAGATATTTCTAGGATGCCAAATTATAGTTACTTTCAATCAATGATGTTGGTCGAAGGTGGGTTTCCTTAAAAAATCGGGATAACTTTAAGGGTATTCGGAGTGAATAATGTAATACGGGAAGGAATAACAAATAATAGGCCCATATTAAGGTGCGGCAAAAGGTAGCGCGAGAAATTTTACAGTTTTTATAGACTAGAAACAATTAAGCTAAGCGAAGAGAACTTAGAGAGCACGAGTACTTATACAGTTTTTAGAGCATTACATTAAAATAAATCAAATATTTCTCCAGTAGCAACATAGAATGTGCAGAAAACTATAAACTAATATCAACAGATCTTGAATATCTTTCAAGGGTGTCCTGGAATTTTGTCAAAACTGTTTAAATAAAGAGAAAAAGTTTTGACAAATTACCAGGACACCCTTGATAGATATTCAAGATCTGTTGATATTAGCATGTACAGAAAACTAAACTTTATGTTGCGACTGGAGAGATATTTTATTTATTTTGGCCAAACAAATTTAATGCTATAAAAACTGTAAAACTACTCGCGCTCCCTTCTGCCGCACCTTAACCCTTGGAATAGTATTTTACCTAGATTAAATAATTACCAAGCTATTATATTTGTTAATTAGGTTTATAGCCACGTCTGAATATCATATTCTTTAAATTGAAAAATTACACCTGGATACTGGAATTGAGCCCTGGACCTTTGGGTGTAGTACACCAATGCTCTAACCACCGAGCTGTTCAGAGGTCGTTCCATGCCCAGGTCACAAACAAGTAAGTAACAGACTTTCAACCTTACAGGGGTGTCACTGCGCTCCTTTTACCAGCTTGAGCCCTTCAACACTGGGCTTCGCTAGTGTCACTGCTGGGAGATGATAGGACTAACCGCAGCGATCCTAGTGGTGAAGGATTCAAGCTGCCAAAAGGAGCGTAGCCATTTTAACCTGGAGGTTGGGTGTCTAGGTATATTATTTGTTTGTGGCCCAGGGTCATTCTTGACTCATTATTTCTAGGCAGAGTCTTTTGGATAGCTCACTGTTTAAGAGTATTGTGGTACAAAACCATAAATCCTGGGTTCTTTCCCCATGTTTGTCATTTTTCAATCTAAATAATAATATTCGTCAATCGAAATAAAAGTTACCTATACTACTAAAAATATACTATTCAGATTAGACAACCGGGAAGGCCTAAGCTAACATCAAACTCTAAACTACCTAGAAGTCTTAATTGTAGTCATACTCTGACATAAGACCTGTGTGTACTTTTTTTTCCCCACTGGTTTTACACCCTCCCAACACGCAAATAACCAAGCAGTTCCAATAAAATCCCTCTTCTAATCCAGAGGTCTTGGGTTAGTAAACTGCTTATGGTGATACGGTCATTTTAAGTGTGAAGAAAATGATAGTTTTTATATTGTGTTGAGAAATTACACTTGAACACGGGAATATAATCTGAGACATTTTAACAAGCACTTGATGATGATAAAACTATCCCTCTCATCCTGTGCCCTTATACTAATAAAGTTGCGTTCAGTTCGAGTGGACGGTTAAACGTTTAGCAATGAAAAAAACCCGTCACGGGCCAAATTCTGAACTTTTAAGAAGTTTGCCTTCCTGTGACGTCACGGTCGATAAAGAAAGGATTTACCAAGTTATATTTTACTCAGCGAGTTTTAAAGAAATACGTCGAAACAGAAACCATAAACGCTTAAATAATTTTAAAACTAGTCTTACAGTGTCACAAAACTATTATTTTTACCCTTAAGAAGTTTTTTGTTAACGTATTTTTTTATAATTCCTCTACAACTAGGCTATTTGTCTTGGTCATAATGTCCTGTAGGGGTCTTCCTACCATGATGTGGATTAAAAAAGTCCGTTGTAGCAAATGTCTATCTAGAAAAGGAAACAAGAAAAAGGTAAAATTAAAAAGCAAGTCAATGTTTTCAAGGCGCAAATATTAAAGTGACTGTGTAAACTCGTTAGAGGAAGAGGGAAAGCGTTATTATCTCACAGACAAGAGCCCTCTTAGGGTGAACTTATCATTTTCTTCCCTCTCTTTTTATTTTGTACATTGGCTTCTAAGTATAAGTGCTTAGACCGCTTAGATGTGTCAAGTTAAGATGCAGCCACGCTTTGCAAAATAACTTCGGAATCTCCAAGTAGGCGACGTCGTTAGAATAATTATATTATCTTGGAATAACTTCTCACTCTTTCTTTATGAAAATATAGGTACATTTCACATGACTCATATGTATCCCATTAGTGTAATTATGCATCTAGTCTGGACGGTTAGTAATATGTGATGCATGACAAAAATTATTATACTAATGAATAAAATATTTTAGACAAGCAACGATAAACATAAGATTACTGTCATAATATTAATTAATCAAATATGGTACTTACTTAAGCTACATTAACTAATCACCCTTAAGAAAATTTCAACCACAAACCAACCTAACATTTTAACGACAGAGCATAAAGCAGTGGATTAATGGAGCGGTAAATTGCAATGACCAGCTGATTAATGATTTGTGACGTAATGAACCTAATTATTGCATTCATTGCCGTGTTTAGTGGATTCGCGATAATCCGCCAACCGATAGAGTAATTATATGTATCGGCTGCTCTGTGTACGGATAGATCCAAGCATTTATTGGGGAGGGGTGTGTGTGTGTGGGGGGGGGGAGGGGGGGCTTGTTACAAATTTTCCCAAACATGAAACCTAAACCAGAAAGCTGTAAGAATTACTAAGATTATAGAGTTCAACTATGTCAAAATTGTTTCGACAAGCGTGTCTATAACGTCATAGAATCGATCAGATTATTACGTTTAGTTAAAGTATTAATATTTATGTGAGACTATTTGCAAAAAGTTATATCGGACACGGAATTTCGTATTGTGTCTATCGCCAATGCATTATTTCACTGACTCTGTCAATAAGTCTCTGAACATACTAAATAAGGTGTAACTATAAAGTGGCAGGACCCATTTTTGATGTAGTTTTCACATAATATTTGTTCATATGCACATTAGAACTCTACCAATACTGCAAGCTCAATAAATCTTGAGGATAACATAATATTTCAACGAACGATTTTGTGTTTTGGCTCGACATTTATTCACACATTATTTTAACCGTTATAAGATAACTTCAAAAAATGAAATTTATTAAAAGGAAATGACAAATCGACCAAACCTACACCTTTAAATTTACTAGATTAATTAATACATGTTCCGATCAATTTAAATAAAACTTTGGACTTTATTTACTAGAATAACTATCAGTTAATTTATTTATTATACCAAATACTGGAATTTATTATTTGGGAATTCGATATTTGATGGCCGCTTGCATGTGTGTGTTATAGAATAGTTGCAAGCCATATTCTTACGTAATTGATTGGTTTAGAAACTAAATGTTTAACTACTAGAGTTGAAAAATAAAAATAAAACAAATATTGCACCATACTAAAAAAAAACAACACTTTTATAAACAAACTTGACATAGATAATTCAATATTGAAAATACGATTTTGAAATACAGTCAGAATGATTTAACCCTAAACTAAATGACTTAAGAACATTTTTAAAACAAATTTCCCCCCCTCTTTTGTCTCCTTATTGTATGGTATATTTGTTTGAATAGAAAATGCTAACATTTTCCATCAAAAACTAACCACAGATCTGAGGATTTTGGAGTAAACCAGTCCGAAATTAAAACCCTAAACTTACCGACACCAGTAAACCAGATTAGACGAGACTGGTGCTTTGGTTTGAATACCCAACAACACGCGTTAGTCTACTTTAAAATGCATCAAGGTCTGGCTAGTTCTACATTGGTTAATACGAAAAAATGGTACAGGTTCAAATCCACCATGATTCCCTATGAAGTTAACTCTTTAAATTAATGGTGAAAATTAACTTTTGATTCGAATTTCTGAAGAGAACGTTTGGATAGTTGAAAGCTTATAATTTTTGAGCTAGTATTCATTTCAAACCTAAATTAACGATTTTTATTAAATCATCCGATAAACCAAAAGAGAGAAAATAAAGTTACCTAAAATAGGGGATTTGTTGGCTTGAATCTCATTGCTTATGTGAGGCTATATAATCACGTGACGTCCAGCAGGGAAGGAGTAATATTTCAAATTGCACGTCTTCAATGAATTAAGTAAACGATTTTTGTATGTTAATTTGTTCAAGTTTATATTTTGTGTTTGCATTTTTTTTTCTCCCTCTATGTATGTATTGTGCATGTGTGTTTTACATATCATACATAAAATGTGTGTTTATACGTATTATATTTTGAGATTACTGCCTAAATACTTATGAAAATGCTTAGTTGGAATTTAAGGATATTTCTAATTTTTATTAGATATTCCTAAGCTTTTGAATTAAATTCCACTGTATAATAAACCATAACTAAAATTAAACTCATAATATAAAAGTTTGAAGGAGGAAAATGTGACCGGACAAGTCCGAGACGGGGGTGAAGCGGGCGGTGTCGTGTCCGTCTAGCGACGACGCCAGGCGTCTGAACAAGCTGTCTCTCCTACGGGAGGTGAGTCACGTCGCCTGCAGACCTGTCATACTCGGACAAAGTGTCTCTGGGGAAAAGGATAGTAAGAGGGGAGAGGGGGAGGAAACGGGCGATCAATAGAGGAATAAAGAACACCCTCCCCCTCCCCCCCACTTCCTGAAACACAAGAGTCCACACGTAATAAATTACCCAGGGTTCGAATTCCAGACGGGTGAACTGAAATGTGTTTTCCCTAGATGACTTCCCCAAATCGTCCTTCACGCAAATGTGTGTTCATTTACTACAAACTGTACCTTCCTCCTCCTTGCCCCATTAGTGAAATATACGGGCATCTAGTAGGCCATACACACACAAAAGGTGCTTTTTTATGTATGTTTTAATTTAATTTATTTGGGGTACTTTAACGAGCACTTTCTGAACCGACTGATTATATCAGCACTAGAATTTCTATGAGAGAGCGCAAAAGGGACGACCAATTTTCCCAGGAAAGGTATTTTCACATACCTTCCAGGGTTCTTTTAAATATCACAATTGACATGGGGATCGACGGCTTTACTTCCCCTCCGAAGGAAGTTGTGCTACGGATTTTCATCGCTAAAGAAGAATCCGTTGACCCCAGCTGGGTTTGAACTCACTAACATCGGGCTCTGAGGCGAGCACTTTACCTCAAGATCACCAAGATAGATTTTAGCGCTATGTCACCATGGTTTGTCGACTAGACAGACATTTGTGGTCGTCTACTGACAGTGGCAGATATGTAACCGTCTTCTGAGGTTGGGGATACCATGTAGATGTGGCTACTTCGTTCCAGTGATGTGATGTGATGTGATGATGATGATGATGATGTGGCGCCAGTCTTACATCTAAGCCTAACTAACCGGACCATGGCAACCCTAGAAACAATTCCCCATGGGGAAAAATGCCTATGCTACCATCGAGAATAGAACCCGGCACTTCTAGATTAGTACTCAAGAATGCTGGGTATTAAATGTTTGTTTACCATAATCCTTAGGCATAGGGGTACAATCCCTGGCTCATATAGTCTGAAATGTCGGTAGCGTAGAGGTTGGGATTCAAATCCCGTTCATGTATATTTATTAAACGGCTTCATACCATGAAAATGTTGGTAGATTTGTTCTAAACTCCACCTTTCTCACCCTTACCCCATTTAACAGGGTAACCTGGACAGGTAGTAAGACGCGGTGCTAAAAGAAATTATACAAAGTGTTAACTAAAAATTAATGAACTCGATTCCAGTGCCTTCCTTACATCTATCCAATTTTTTGAAAAATTTGATCATTTTGAAGGAATCTTAATTCATACCATCCGTTTATCCTTAAAGTTTATTTGAGTAAACCAAAATGTATTATAGTATATTTTCTAATTCAAACTTTAAAGTCATGGTAATATCATTGTTTCGCTTTCCCAAGGACCAGTTCTATTTATAATGCTCCGTTTATGTCAGAACATACAAAGTTTTCCCATGACACAAACTGGTCAGATGAAAACGTGCAAGTCTCTCATTAGAACAAAAGCATTCATATAATAACAGGAGCTAACATCAAGCGTACCACCATAAAAATAATCGCAAGCGAAACTCGTTAATGAAAACGAATTACACTTTTAATTACTAACAAAA
>CABEEJ010000535.1:12048-30442 GCA_901482245.1 Timema douglasi
CCCCCCCCCCAAACCCTTTCCCAATAGCTACGCCCGTCTCTTAATACCCATCCGTGCGATACGAATTTTGATCACACTAATAGGGGTTGAAATAAGAGAGTTAATTTCTTTAGTAAGTGTTCCCGCATTTACGAGAAGGGAAAGTGGTAAACCATTTAGGGAAAACTGCCCTCAATTTGGCATGGATTCGAACTCTTACCACCACACCATCAACAAACCAGATTTAAAGAACCCAAAGTTTAGTCCGTGAGCCTGCTTTTTTTTTGCACCATGTCTTACTACCCGTTCGGTTTATACGCTTATGTATTAATTAAAGTAATGGCTTTAGGGATTATTAAGGTTATATTTAGAGGAAGTGTACCCTCATTTGCGAAAAGGGATAGTATAAAAACATTAAGGGAAAACTACCCTTAACTAAACCCGACAGAGATTCAAACCTCAGTCTCTTCGTCATCAACAGTCTAGTCTACTGTGAGAGTAGCGCCCTAGACCATGCGGCCACCGAAATGGGTGCGGGCCTACTGATGGAGGTAAAGTTTAACTTAATATTTAAATTAGATTAAAAGGGCTATTATTAGATTAATTGTTCCAGTCTTAAATCAGTTAGATGGGGCTTATGATGTTACTTAGGCCATTTGTCCACTGAGTATTATGTGGATCCAGCAGCCCTGGTCATATACGCTCCTCTCTGTCACACTCGGCGCCTCGCGTCGCACCGTCTCTCTCTCTCTCTCTCTCTCTCTCTCTCTCCATGTGTGTATGTGTAGCTCCCATCACAATGGATCCTGTATGTGTGTGTGTGTGTGGGATATGTATGCATAGATAAACCCAGCAAGGGTTGATTTACATACTGTTGATGTATGTTGATGCATCGCAACAAGGTCCATCCGCTTCATTCAAATTCACAAAAACTGCGATATATTTCACCTAGTTTAAAAAATCCTCTGTTCAGGAGTCGATTCTGTCAGAAGTTAGATTTATATACATATATACATGTTTTCAGTATATTTTTACAGTATATATAAAAGTACAATATTATATATATATATTTATTTACCCTGCTATCCATACTGTGCATACATATTTATACTATGTACATATAAACTATATACAACGTGGTCGCTTTACTCGCTGGGGAATCCGCCCCCGGTGAGTTTTCTTTCCAAGTGGATGTAAACTAATGTAATTCTAGAGCCATTTTTTGATAGGTCTTACCGTTTAACCACAAGAAACCTCCAAAGAAAGGTCCGTACCGACTTTAAAACAAATTTATTTAACTTTTTGGAATGTTCCCGTCAGTTACAGGCCAGAAGCTATAAGTTTGCCAAATTTCAAGTTTCTAGCTCATCTGGAAGTGGGTAAACATTAATGTCAGTGAGTGAGTCAGCCACGTGGCTTTATATTTGTATAGTATGTATAGGCTATACTGTACACACATAAATATGTACAGTATATAAGGGGACAGCAGGCTGTGGGTGTGATAGAGACAGGAAGCCTAACTATACAGTAGAATACAGGCCTATATCTAGCACCATATCTTTCTATCCATTCCGGTTTCACTCTTGTCTACTAAATTCTGATAATCTATTTGTTATGAGGAAGTTTGAATTTATAGGAAGTGTATCCTCCTTTTCAAGGGAGGAGAGTAGAAAACACACACCCTTAGCACACCGGACTGAGATTCAAACTCCCAATCTCCCAATCGTTGGCAGTTGAGTCTATTGCGCGAGTGGTTCCTTGGGGGCTTAGACTATTACACCATGGATCGTGTCTATACAGTATATCTCTTATTTAATAATGTTTTATATATTCATGTGGCAAAAGTGATCAAATCCATTTAGTTAACAGTCCTTTAGGGATATTAGTATAATTTAAAAAAATTGATGTATCTATAATTATGTTTTTTTTAAAATTTATACATAGCCTACTTAATTTATTAAAAAACTTATAAACATAATATATATTTATAAAATAATGGTAATATAATTTTAGCTATATAAAGAGGAAGAGAAGTGAAACGTTAATTATACATATAATATACTACTATAAAGCCACACGGCTGACTTACTCACTGACATTAATGTTTACCCACTTCCAGATGAGCTAGAAACTTGAAATCTGGCAAAATTATAGCTTCTAGCCTGTAACCGACAAGAATATTCCAAAAAGTTTTAAAAAAAAATTAACCTCAGAAAAAAATTTAAAATGGTGGAGCAACTTTAAAGTCGGTGCAGACCTTTCTTTGGAGGTCTCTTGTGGCTAAACGTTAAGACCTATCAAACAACGGCTCTGGAACTACATTAGTTTACATCCACTTGTAAAGAAAACGTACTGGGGGTTTGGGGGCGAAGCCCCCAACGAGCACAGCGAGTATCCTTAAAAGAACTACTGTACTTACATATTTATAAATATTAATAAGTAAATATAATAAACTTAGTTGCCTATAGACCCCTTCAGTGTCCAAATGCTTTAAGGCGTAACTCTCGTGTTTGATCATCCTTCTGATGACGGTAAGGAAGGGGTTCGAGTCCCGGCTGGTTCTACTGAGGGTGCTGTTTCCTAGTAGTTTTATCCACTCTCCTTCCAAGGAAATGCGGGTAGATTATCTTTAAAATGCTTCATTTTTCATCTCTCCCCAAATAGAGTAAATATCATATAAAAGTATATATAACCTGAACAGGTAGTAAGACGCGGGGATGAAAAAATATAATCGTCAAAAGTTTATTACTGTAATTTAAAAATACCTTCATCTTATAAATAAAATAATTTTAAACCCGAAAGCACTGAGAGAACACATGTAGACCCTATGTTTTTGTTTCTGGGGGAAATATAAAATTTCGCGTAAAACTTTAAAAAATATATTGGAATATTTGTAACGTTGGGACTATAAAATTTTTCCTCATAATAACAAGCGCACCAATTTGTTAAAGTGATTAAACACAATAAACACGCTTTAACAAATCTAAAATTTTTAAAACCTATTCTTAGTTATAGTAAAAAACTGTTCTCAGATACCCATTTTGAACTATATATTTTAGGACAATTTCGAACTTTCGGACAAAATCTTCTAGAATATTTGAAAAAAAAAAAAAAAATTACAAACATCTTTAATCAGTAAGCCACTATGAAATGATTTTCTTTTAATAGATACACATAGATAGTTATTTAAATGTATACAACTTAACAGATGCACCCATTTTGAACCAAATCACTAAAACCATATTTTAAAATATTTAAAATAAAAAGAAATAATCAGTAAGCCATCCTAAAACAAATTTCCCCTCTAAAAACAATTATTATCATTTAATTGTCATGTCAAACACTTCATAGATATACAATTTTTATTTTAAATAGTCAAAGCTATTTTCAAAAAAATTTGAATTTTCGAGCTGTGTGTATGTAGTTGCTAAACAGGGAATATTTTTTCACTAGTTAAACCAGTAGCCTGACAGTATGTACAGTGCAACTCATTATAGAGATGTTAAAAGGCAGAGAAAGCGTCAAGTCCTGAAAATATATTAGGCCGATATACAGTCCAATTTCGATAAGAATGGATTTTTATCACAGTTAATAAAATATACTATCTTCATATATTAATACATCGTCATGTGATCTGAGTCTGTTCCTTCTGAAATATATTTTATCTATCGATACCTTTGAAATATAATTAATAATAAAGTAAAATTTTACCCAAGATTGACGGCAAAAAAAAAAGAAATTCGTATTTTTATAGTAATAATAAAATAGTCAAGCTATTTAAATGTCTTAGTAACACTTCAAATTTAATATACAGCCAGCAGTTAAAGCTTTGATAAAATAAAAATATTTTATATTTAAACTTGTTCTGTAATTTTATTTTATTTTATTTTGGAAAGAAGTAATTTGAGTAGTTTGAATAATATACCAATGTGAAAACCGGTTGTTTCTATCAAGTTTATAGCTATACCTGTGCTTAACCTAATATTGACTTTTTGTGTAACTTTTTTTTAAGATAATGTTTTTTTCCAGACAAGAGATCACTCATTATTATTTTTATTATTATTACTATTATTTAAAAATACACCAAATATAAACAAGAACTAAAACTTCTCCATCCCGTCAACCATGTACGAAAATTCATTTTTGGTAAAAAGTTGTAAAGAAATTTACTTATTTCAGCCGGGCCACTAATAAGTTCACCAAAATTTTATTCCCTGAAATATAGTTTTACATGTTAAAAAAAAGGTAATATTAATTTAAAAAAGAAGAAATAAAATAATAAAATAATAGGGGGAACTGTTTTTCATCTGCTTATGAGAAGATTTATTTAATTTCTTAACGACTTTAATTATTATTACTACTTACGATGTTCTAACATAAATCGACATTTGAATGTGATATTTTACCTTTTAATTTGATATGGAAGAAAACATGAGCTAAGTTACGTATTGTTGCAGTTTTATATACTAATATTTTTAAAGTAAAAATAAATAAAATATTACTCGAGTAGATACTTTATTTTTATTTTTTATGTATTTTATTATTATTATTAGCACCGCGTCTTACTACCCGTTCGGGTTATACGCACTTACGCTAATGGTTAATGGTAGGGTGATTGTGAGATGAAATGGAGGACCTACAGTTTAACGTGGAATCCGAACCACGGTGGAGGCTTGGCATTCCCCACATTCACCATCTATGTATTTTAATCTCAACAGTTTTTAAACATTTGGTTTGGACCTCGCCTGATTTGAACATAGGTTATTTTTATTTAAAAAGTCTTATGTTCAAGTGCCATGGTGTGTGTTACACACATTCCACTACAGTTAAGATTACGCCATTATTGTACATGCTTTGGTGGCCGGATAGTCTAAGGCGTCACTCTCGTGTTAGACTAAATTACCCATGACAGGGAGTTCGAAGTTCACGTTTTGATAGGGTGTGTTAAGGATGGTTTTTATCCTAAACGGCTTTCCACTCTAGCTCCACACAAATGCGGGTGCCCTTTCTCTATATTAAATCTTCCTTTGTCCTATCTTAATAGCGTAAATTACCGCGTATGCTTATGACCGGAATAGGTAGTAAAACAAAGTGCTAAATAATATATTACCTCAGGAAAAAAACCAACCTTATCTGCTTAAACTATATTTGATTTATTTTTGACCAAAATGGTTTTTTTTGTCATAAGAACTTATAAAAAAATTTCACCATACCTCGTGTTTCTTTTCATTTTACCGTAAAGATCTGCTTTAAAATTGTTATAAAAAACCTGAATTTCGGCTCACACCTAAAGGCCCATTTAAGATACGTTTGCTTCATATTATTTTAAATTTAAATGTTTGAAATAACAATCTTAAATATTTAAACCTTATTGGAAATTGATAATAGAACAAGCTATTGTGGAATACATTAAAAACAAGCACACGTCAGTTGACGGAAAGTCCTTTGGCCTAAAGATTAGGCCACTTTTGACGAGATTAATATTTATATATGTGAATAGATATTAGTTCAAATGTCTTTTAGGCTAACTTACATTGGTTATCAAATTTTAGGCCAAGCGACTTTAAGCCTTCTGATGCGCCCTCATTAAAAATAGTTTGGAACGTGGTGGAATAGAAGAATCTTACTGTCGTTGCCCTGTGAAGAGAATAAAAACGCGTTAAAATAAATAAATCATTTGACAGCATATGATAGGGTTAGAACCATGGCCCTTACAAACAACACAACTGCTCTTATATCTGACCTTATTCCGCATTACTTTGACCCAGTCTCCTCAAAAGCAACACGCTCAGACCAAAGTTGTCACTTCTGTTGCGGTAGAACAACAAAATGACGTTGACCTCTGCGGTTTTGGGGTAAAATGATCGTTTCAGGACTAGACTATCGTTGGTTCAAACCCAAATGGAGACCGACGGGTTTTTCTTGGATGATAAAAATCCGCAGTACAACCTCCTTATGATGAGGGGGTAAATCCGTCGGTCCCATGTCCTTTGTGGTATGTAAAAGAACGCTGGAAGGTGTGTGAAAATACCTTTAACCGACAAAATTGGTAGGCCCTTTCACTCTCGCTCATAGAAATTCTCGTGTGCTGATATAATCAGTCGTTCCCGAAACTGCACGTTATATACATCCAATATATGAAAATAAATTTAAAAAAAGTGACAGCCAAGACGCGCGTGACAAGTGACAATCGCATACCCGATACAAACTAAGATGAAGCTGGCGTCATCTTTACGGAACGTAATATTAATGACCATTGTTTCGATATCTCTGATTACACCGCGCGTGTCTGAGTGAATGAAGTTTATGTAAACGTGATACGTTATTTTGTATCGTAACCTCCATTTCATCTGCTGATTCTCACAACGTTTGGTCCATTTTGTCTGCGTTAAAAAAAACAAAAAACGTTATCTGGACTGGCCTTGAATCGATTCTCAAGGATCGATCTCGATAAAGAGGTGATATATAGATTCAGCCAAATAATTGAGTGCGTTGAATCGATCTTTCCATTTCAGTGGGGCAGGGGTGAGCCGGGGGAGGAGGATGGTTTGCCACTCACCCGTGCCTCCTTCACACTTATATATATACTTAACTATTATGTAGGTGATCTGGTGGTCTAGGGGTAAGGTGTCAGACTTCTGTGCTGAGGGATCTGTGGTTCAAACCTCGGTCCCGGTACAGATGTATCTGATTGCCAAACCCTTCCTTCACCTCTGACAAGACGTGTATTAATCACAACTTGTGAATGTGAGGAATGCCAGGCCTCCACCACTGTAGGTCCTCCATTTTATCTCACAATCACCCTACCATTACACATTAGCGTAAGTGCGTATAACCCGAACGGGTAGTAAGACGCCGTACTAATAATAATAATAATAATAATAATAATAATAATAATAAAATTATTATGTAATATATATTCTATTACATACATGTATAAACATTTCAATGCTTGATTTTAAAGTTTTCTTAATAGTCAGTAAACATTTTATATAGATTAGTAAAACAAATCTTCCTACATTTATGCCTTGTTTTTTTTTTCGATTCAATCTTTTCTTTGTCCGGAATCATAAGAGAAAGAACAAATAAGGGATTCAGATAGATACATTAGACTTGATCTAAAAGAATGGTTATCCATGAAATATAATAGATTTTAGAACATATCAATCCATCATTGAGCATCCTTAGCCTGTGACCTGCAGTGCTTTGAGAGCTATTCATAGCTTAGATGGTCCTTATTTTCTTTTTACAGCTAGAAGATAAGTCTATTGACTTTCGTCAACAGTTGCTGATTTGTATTTATTTGCTATTTTTCTTCTTATCACGGTGAGCTGGCTATAGGCACTAAGTTGTCTCGTTTTAACTATTGGTATATTTGTGCTCAATATAAAATCACCTATCCCATAGTGCACGTGGACAATTGAGTGATTTTTTGATACATTTTTTTTTTTCGAAAATAGTTCTAACGATTTTATTTAAAATGTATATCTTTGGAACGTTTTATCTACCAAATAACAATGTATACTAGATGTTTTGGGTAAACATTCATTAAATGGTAGCTTAATTATGATTAATTTTTTGAAAATGACCCAAACAATTTTGATTAAAATTTATATCTGGGGAGTGCTTGAGATGACAAATATAATTGTGTAGGGCCTACTTGTTTTTATGGGGAAAAAATCATTATAAGAGTAGTTAAATTAACTGGTTTTATAAAAAATTTAATATTTTAAAAATTTGTTCTAGCAATAAAGCTCAAATTGTGTATCTGTAACATTTCTTACATTATAATTAACTACATAGTATATTTGATTTTTTAATTGTCATTTAATTAGTTTAATTATCACTCTTTTTTTGTAAAATTTGAATTAAAAAATGCTTTAACGATTTTGTTCAAAATCGGCTTAGGGGGAATGTTTTACATGATGAATAAAAACGTGTGTTTATTTTTTTAAATTCATAAATTAAAGGGTAATTTTACTTACATCAATGACAATTTGAAATTTTTTCGAAATTGGTCTTTAAGTTTGAGTACACCTTGGGTAGCTGGGAATAATTTTTCGAGATAAATAATAATACGTTTACATTTTTGAAGATTTTAAGCATTCTTATGATTATTTACAAATAGCTTATTTTTGAAGTTTTGAAATGTGTTAAATATTTGAACACTATGGTTCAAAATGTATATTTAACGAATGTGTATTGTGACTAACAAATTTATTTGTTTGTTTTAATGAGGAAAACTGACTTAAAGAAAGTTTATGCAACTGTTTCGTATCATTTATTTTAAGTTATTTGTTGTTAAGTTATTATATTTTTTTGGCCAAAATTATAAAAAAACAGTGTTTTAGTAGATACATTAGTTCAATTTTCTATACATGGGAAACCCAACAGTTTTTTAATGTGTGTCATATCCATTGCTTAATATCCCCGAGATTTTTTATCTTGAACAATCAAAAAGTTTATAAACAAATTCCGCGAAGCCAATATCAGATATTCCAAAATTATTGAGACTAGTATGTGTCGAAAATTAAACCAACCATATCTACTGAGGCATTATTTGATTATCTTTAATACTCGTTTTGGTGACCGCATAGTCTAAGGCATCACTCTCGCAATAGACTAGACTGCCGATGACTGGGAGATTAGTCTTTTTTTTTTTAAATCCCGGAAGGGTGTACTGAAAGAGTTTTATTTTTCCTAAGCAGTTTTCTACTCTCCCTTCACGAAAATGTGAGCACACTTTCTCTAAATTGAACCTTCCTAATCCCTTTGACCCGCAGATGCGGACCTAAGCTCTCCCCCTTAAAGCCCATCTTAATAATCAACTTGTCGACGAGATGAAGTCCTCGTGGGGACAATTCCCCAGTGAGGTCGCGGGGATGCATTCCACCCATCCCCAGCCCTAGTGGCTCGTCCGCCCGACCTCCTCCCAGCGAGGAACTGGAAGTGTGAGCACGTCCGAGGCCAGCGACTAAGAGGGAAGTGGTTACTTCAATCACATCTCCGAGAACACTTGCAGCATCGCGGTACCGATGCATTCTTTCAGAGACAGGGTCGCCCAAAAATAACAACCATTTCCGACAAAAGATTTCAGCCGTCGTCTTCGTCGTTGGTGGCTAAGTGGTCAGAATATATGACTCTAGGTTAAAAGGGGTTCTGGTTCGATTACGGGTAGTGTCTGAGGAAATCATGATTTTGGTTGCATGTGGATATTTTATTCTACCTATTTAAGGTGGGGATGTATGTAACGCGAGAAAAAGGTCAAATGATTGTGAAATTTTTATAAAAAAACTTTTTTTTGGCTAAAATCAATAAAATATTGCTCCAGTATAAACATATGGTTTAATTTTCTTCAGATGATGATATCAACAGTTGTTGAATAGTTATCATTAAGCATAGCAGCATTATATAAACAACTTGAAGAAGTGAAGAGAAAATGTGGCCATTATATTCCAGAACAATCGTGACAGATTCAAGAATGGATTATATCATCATGTGAAGAAAATTTAAACTCTTTATGCACACTAGAGAATTATTTGATTTATTTTGGCCGAAAATAATATTTTCATACAAAAACCACAAAAAAACACTCATCTTATCTAGCGTTCTTTACACTTCCACCTTAACGAATATCAAAGAGTTAAATTTGTGCACTTAGTATTAAGAGTTAGGGGGTGAAACGAAACGCGAGCTAAGATCCGTTTATGGTGAAAAATTATTTTAGGTCAAAGCGAATAAAATATTGGTTCATTCATTTCAGACAGTTTAGCTTTTTACACATGGAAATCTCAAAAATCCTTAAATACTTGACATAGGCATAGCAGAATTTGACCAAGACTTAATATCTTCATTTAAAAAGTTTCTATACCAAACCCTTCCTTCACCTCTGACAAGACATCTTGTGAATGTGGGAATGCCAGGCCTCCACCGTGGTTCGGATTCCACGTTAAACTGTAGGTCCTCCATTTCATCTCACAATCACCCTACCATTACACATTAGCGTAAGTGTGTATAACCCGAACGGGTAGTAAGAAGCGGTGCTAATAATAATAATAATAATAAGTTTTTGTTCAAATACCAATATGTTCATGACAGGTATTCAATAAATGTTGAACATGTGTTTACAATTTAATTAAATGTATCTATTGAGGTGATATTTGATTTATTTTCTGCAAAAATATTAACATTAACTCATATTCGCCCTGAGCCACCCACACATCATTAAAATATACTCTTTGTGTGGGTTAATTGAATTTAAAAAGTTTCGATAGGCTTTGAAAACCCCATTTAAATGCCCCCTAATGATAAAACGATATTGGGATGGTACTAAAGTTGGACTGACTGTGCAAAACATTTTAGATCAAGTAAAATACTAGGCCCTAACAAGTCGCAAAGTTTGACAAAATCTCGCAATCATTTATTTATTTTAAATTACTTCTAAATTAGTATAATCCGTCAATGATGACACTTGCAGGAGATATCGTTTGACGTGAATACAAGCTAAGTTCAACGTTGTGTACTGGACTTTGACTGGGGAGGTCGAGGTGTTTTTTTTACACCACAGGGTATTTTATATCTACTCTCTCTAAAGGAATTCTCATCGATTCTATTAAAATTAGGCCTTAATATTTATGTGCCCTTTGTATAGTGTAAGTAGTGAATATCATTAACATGGATTAAGGAACATAAATTTAATTAATTACAGATAGTAAATGTATTACAATTAGCCTAACAATTATAGAAATGAGTTTTAAATAAGTTAATTTTGATAACTTAAAAAATAATTTTTTTTAAAATAAAATGAAATCAACATTCTAAAAAATTAGCCACTTCAAATTAATAAATAACTGAAATTATGAACAAAAGCTGATAATAAATTCACACGACTAAATCAATCATAAACTTTACAAATGTAAAATGTAATGAAAAGCCTTTAATAACTGTTAAATATAACATTTATTAAACCCGCTTCGGTGGCCGCATGGTCTAATGTGCTACTTTCAAAGAGGACTAGACTGCTGAAGACGGGAAGATCGGTGTTCGATCCCAGTAGGGTGCACTCAGGCTGGTTTTTTCTAAATGGTTTTTCACTCTACCCCCACTCAAATACGGGTGCATTACCTCTAAATTAAGCCTTCCTAATTCCTAACCCATTAGTGTAATTAGTACACAGGCGTATAATCCGAAAGGGTAGTAAGATGTGGTGCTAAAATAACCCATTGATTTACAGATGTGTGCTACAGAAGTTATAGCTGTCCCCTTCCAACGCAACCCTCTCGATCTTTGTTGCAGTGTATCATCAGAAATGTTTATTTTACAACCATACAGGTATATAATAATATACTAATAAAAAAACAAACTCTTTTAAATATTGGTTGGTGGTTGCACGTCTAAAGCAGTGGTCGGCCACCTACGGCCCGCCGAGTGGATCGGGCCCACCGACTGATTTTATCTGGCCCGCAAATGATACAGTGAACAAACACCTGTGTTCATAAAAATAGAATAATAACCAATTACTTTATGAGGAATAAATGTTGACACAATTATATCGATATTTTTTCCCTAATCGGACCACCAATTTTATTTTAAACCCATGCAACTCAGTGCATCAAAAAAAGGTGGCCATCCCCTGGTTTAAAGAGTCACTCTCGTGTTAGACTGGAGTGTTGGTGATGGGGAGATCGGGGTTTGGATCCCAGTTGGGTGTACTGAGGGTAGTTTTTCCTAAATTGGTCTCCCACTTTTTCTAAGCGGAAAAGTAGGTTCATTTACCTTAAAACTGTAATTTCATAATTCATACTACACTAGATTAAGGTGGGATAGAAGGGGAAGCGAAAAGAGGCTAGTGTATTTGCAGTTTTTATGGCAAAACTTTTTTTCACAAAATAGATAAAATATTGCTCCAGTACAAACACATAATTTAATTTTCTACCTAAGGTAACCACAAAATTTCTTGAATATCTGTCAAGGGTATTCCGGAGTTTAATGACAACTTTCCCTCTTCATTTAAAAAGTTTCTCGTCTAAAGCCGCCATGCTCATGACAAATATTCAACAACAGTTGTTATCACCATGTGAAGAAAATTAAACTCTAAGTATGTACTGGAGGAATATTTTATTTATTTTTACCCAAAAAAGTGTTGTCATACAAACTGTAAAAACACTGGCCATTTCTCGCGTCCCCTTCAAACCCACCTTAATATGTGTTCAACCCAAACGGGTACTAAGACATGATGGAAAGAAAATCAAAGTATTTGGTATGTGATTTAAATTTAGAGCGTTAAGTAAATGTGACAAATTGAGAGTAAATATCAATTTAAAGATCAAGTAGATCTAGTTTGTACAGTCTTGAAGGCAGCACAGTGCGTTTAGCTACCTCTCTGTGGTGACCAGCCTCCCCCTTCCCTTCCTGCCCAAGTTAGATGTCACTCATGTTACAGGCAATAAAAGAGTAGAGGGGGGAGGGGGGTTATTATGTTATTAAAGTTATTTATTTTGATTCATCTGACAGTGTCGAATGGCTTGGTAGTTGCGTAACGCATGAATGAGAGAGCTCTTGTTTGGGAGAAAAGAGGCATAAGCCTATCAATCATTAGTTTCTTTTAGAAGACATTAAGGCTTAGCGATCTACGTCAGTGGTGCCCGCGGACTGAACATCAAGCTCATTTGTTCTAGTTTGTCCATGAGGGGTCATCTATAATTCACGTAACCCTTTTCTTTCCTTACTTTTTTTTCCCCCCCCATTTTCCCCGTGTAACACAATGTATCATTTATCCTAATCCTATAAACACCCCCCTCCCACCTCCCCACTTAAACAAATGCTAAGTACATTTTCACTTCAAGAGTAAATTCATTATTTAATAGGGAACATTTTGAGGCTGTAAACTACTGAGAATTTGAAGTTTTCTATAAATATGTTTATTTTAGCCGAACAATAATACTTTTTTTCAAAATTAGAATTTAAATTATAAGACCAAAGCCAATATAACATAGTAATACACACTTCGGTGTCCGCATGGTCTAGAGCGCTACTCTATAAGTAGACTAGACTACCAGTGGTGGGGAAATCGGGGTTCGAATCTTGGTTGGGTGTACTGAGGGTGGTTTTTGCAATGGTTTTCCATTATCCTTCCCCGTGAATGCAGTTACACTTTATATAAATATAGCCTTCCTCATCTCTAAAACATTCAGCGTAGATTAGTACATAAGCGTATAGCCCAAATAGGTAGCAAGACGTGATGATAAAAAATAAAAAGTGTGATGTAACCACCCTCTGTTCGTGTAACACCAAGTAGACATTAAAGCTACCCTATAACCCCCTCTCAACGGCGCCACGTGGCTTATGGATAATCCCTGACAGACACGTCAATGTCTAAATCCCGGCTGGGTAGACAAGGTGGTTTTATTCATAAATTGATTTCCACTATAACTCCACGAAAACTGGGGTGCATATTTCCTCTGAATTCCACGTTCACCATCTTTACACCCCTAATGTAGTTAAATGTAGATATTCTGAAATACACTATTACTATTAGTATCGCGTCTTACCACCCGTTCGGGTTATACGCACTTACGCTAATCTGTAATGGTAGGGTGATTGTGAGATGAAATGGAGGACCTAAAGCTTAACGTGGAATCCGAACCACGTCTTGTCAGAGGTGATGTAAAGGTTTGGTTATCAGATAAATCTGTTCCGGGATCGTGGATTGAACCCCGGGCCCTCAGAACAGAAGCCTGACACTTTACCCCTAGACTATCAGGTCACCCAATGAAATAAACAAACTCAGTCAAAGCTACTTTTGAATTTTTTTTTTATATTTCCCCCTTTATAAATGAGAAGTGTGCATTTGTATTGGAAATAGGTTGATTTAAGTTTATTTGGGTATTGTAACGTTTTCTCTAACTCCAAATACACAACACAGCAGATGACTTACAAACTTACTTAAACAACCACACACATAATTTGACATTGGACCTGGCTACGAGTAATTATTAATATGATGACATTCAAATATTAAATGTCTTCCACAATAGTGCCAGGATTCGAACCAAGGTAATAAATCTGATGCCACCAAAGATAAATTATTTCTACCTTACCAAGTATTTAACTGGATACCTCTAGTTAAATAAACAGACGCGTAATTAAATTTACACTTGAGATAAGATTATGGACTATGTACAAAATATCTGGAATGAAATTTCTAGTTATTTTTATGCTATAACCTGATTTTGGTTGGAAGAACAATAGTGAAATTACAAACATATTTCTTCGCAGCCAACATTGATAAAATTTTACTATATTATTTGTGTTAGTTTATAGGTATTGATTGTATTTGTCATTTTTGTTAGATATTATCAACATGACTTGATTTATGAATATACTATGATTGTATTGGTAACTTTAGTAAACAACTTCTACGGTTCTTCCTAACAAAACTATACTTTACTTATAAAATGGTTTCTATTCTGTTGGTTTTGTCCAGTTCTATGGACAGTAGACCTCGCTCCCTTCATGCTCTTATCGTTACTACAGTCTTACATTTTCTCTTTGTATTCGAAGTTGATATTTTCCCTTGCTGATCAAGTTATAAAGAAAACAAATTAACACTATTTAGAATAATACATTACATTCATGGAGAATAATCGTTATTCACGCCAGCCTCACAATATAGGTCTAGGACTAGAAATAAGCTATTAAGCGATACATCTTTGGAGTGCCCGGTGTTATTTAACTGATCACCATATTGAAAAACTATGTAGGCCTCATATATCATTCGATCTAGGTTCCAAGAACATTCCTCCTAAATTTCAGTATAATTGATTTGCTAATTTGGCGGTTATCTTGGAACAGACAATCAGATTTTTGAATGACCACCGTGATGCAACAGATAACCAGATAGAAAAACCATGTACACTAAATGTTGTTCGGTCCAGGATAAAATAATTTTCCTACTAAATTTCATTAAAATTGGTCAATTTTATTTTTTACACTAATCGGGTAACAAAGATATGGATAGAACATATGAAATGCCAAATGGTCAAATATAGAACCTAGTTTCGCTCGGTCAATTAAATACAGATAGAGCAGACAGATTGTAAGACACGGCAATCATTGGAATACTTTTTATTGTATCTGAGCAATGTAGATGATTTTTTTTAACTAAATGGGATAGAAATAAAATAAAAATATATATATTTTGCAAAATTGCACAACGAGTAAGTAAATCAGAATATGTCATCAGAAAAAAAGTACCCGCTTACACATAAGATCTGTGACATTGGTGTTTATAATAAAAAAGTAAAATATTATTGGTTCAATATTAGTGATATAATCGATGTTTTATTTAAATCTGAACGGGTTACCTTTTTTTCAAAGGACTTTATTACTTGAGTTATTTGAAATCTGTACAAAAACAATGAGGTTCTACCTTCGTTGATTCTATTGTGTCAATGGAGACAATGCCCATTGCAACGAATTGATACACCGACGGCTTTTTCTTTGCTTTGCAAACGCATACTTTCTATTTATTTTTTCTAAATTGGGATTTCACATAATGTAAGTTTGAACAAATTATGTCAGTATCTATTCATTAATACAATATAATAGTGAGTGTAAAATAATATTTTATATAATTATTTCCAGATCAAACATATTTAAAGTATCTATTATCTAGGTTGTGTAGGAAGTAAATGCACGAAAATATTATTTTTAGTCACTGCTTGAAAAACATTTCATTTCATACGATTTTTTTTTTTTTCAAATCCGTTTGAACTAACCAAATTAAATTACGCTCATGGGGCAAATATTATGAAGGTATATTTTTTAAAAGATGTGTCTAAATTTGCGTCGAGGAAAAGTAAGAATCCGTTTGGAGTAAGTGCATTAAAGATATAATTTATAGGAAATGTGTATAAATTTGCGTTGGGTAAAAATAGGAAACTGTTTATGAAAAAGTACTACTAGTAGAACAGACCAGGATTTAAAACCTAACCTCCCATCAATGCAAAACCAGACTAAATAAGCTTGAATTTGTAGTCCATGTTTCTATCTAGCAGGGTTATACTAATTTGAAAGTACTATAGCAAACGTGTCAAACTCATTTGCCACATTAAAAATAAAAAATTTGGAGGGGGCTACATTTCAAAAAATTCAATATTTCTACCCCATATGGTTTTAATAAATAATAAGCTCAATTTTTAAAATTCTTACTACTGCAAAAAGAAACATAATTGTTATTTACAATTTAAAGGACTAACCTTTGTTTTTATAGCAATAATTTGAGTCTTATGTAAGAGTAATTTTCAAAATATATCACAAATGTGTGTCCATAAAAAATAATCTTTCTTTTCTTATTTAATAAAAAAACACAAACTGCTTAAACATTTCCGTGGCGCCAAACATTACATTATATTTGATAAAGAGTAAAAATATGGCACACCAACCCCACTTTGTGGATTGTCACAAATATTGCCCAATTTAAAACGTCACTAACCCAAATATCGTATCCCTACAACATTTATAAAAATAAGAATCGGCTTGCATTTTGTGTTTGCTAATCAGAAGGTCCACGGGCCACATATAGCCATTGATAGGGCTGTGAGTTTGACATGCATGTACTAGAGATAGTCGGTGACGTTTGATGGTTATTAGCGATCATTAGGTGACCTGGCAGTCGAGGGGTAAGGTGTCAGACCTGTGCTGGGGGTCCGGGGTTCAATCCTCGGTCCCTACACAGATTTATCTGAATGCCAAACCCTTCCTTCACCTCTGACAAGACGTGTGTTAATCACAACTTGTGAATGTGTGAGGAATGCCAGGCCTCCACCGTGGTTCGGATCCCACGTTAAACTGTAGGTCTTCCATTTCATCTCGCAATCACCCTACCTACATTAGCGTAAGTGTGTATAATTCGAGCGGGTAGTAAGACGCGGTGCTAATATTAATAATAATAATAATTAAAGATCATTTAACTATAGCCAGGACCCACTTAGGTGGCCGCGTGGTCTAACGCGCTACTCTCGTGTTGGACTAGACTGTCGAAGATGGGGAGATCGGGATTTGATCCCGATAAGGTGCACTAAGGGTGGTTTTCCCTAAGGTCTTTGCGGTTCACCGTAGAATTTATCCTCATGGTTATGTTTAGTGGAGGGGAATGGGGGAAGGAGGAAAAAAACATGGAAGGCGGGGGACTAGTTTGTCAAAAGTCACCACCAATCCTGACTCTACAGTTCATGTTTCTCTCGTCTGTAGCGTTGTTCTTTGTTCGTGAGTCAAAACAAGTCTCGCAGAACAATCTCTGTCCAGTAGTGTGCTAACATAATGCCACTCCATGAGGAGTGTCTCTTATTTCCCCCATCTGGTTCAAATATCAGGAGCACATAACACGGGCGGTATCAACATTTCTACGGGCAGCGGTTCGCATCAGGATAATGTCTCCCTCTCTCTTTCTACACATGGTAACTTTGGTTAGGAACGGGTCGCGGGGAAAGAGTTAGGGGAGTGGGGGGTAAGGTAGGATGATGATGAGGGTGGGGGGTGGACCATAATATTGACTGGTTTGATTACGTCTACCACTGAAAAACGAACAACTCCTCTCTGCCTTGCTTTGTGCCTTAACGGATTATCGCAATCAACTCTTATGTGATGTCGTATTTTATCCAACTGGTTTGGCTCATCACCAAAGTCAAGGGCGAACCGTTTTCAACCTAGATAGACGCTGACGATTCGAGAAGGCGCTTTGAGGTCTTTGACAGCTATCTGAAATTTTGGATGTATAAGGGATTATTATTATTATTTTTTGCTACCGTTATCATCGGTAGGTACGTATACTACTGAGCTAATAAGCTCACCTGGTTTCGTTCTCTTGTCTTAGGGAGGTCGGGGTTTGAATACCGTTAAGTTGTATTAAATGTAGCTACTCACACATTATTTTCCATTCAAATGCAGGTTTATTTCCTTTAAAATATCACCTTACTCATCGCTATCCCATTAGTGTGATTAAATCCGGTAAACACGAGCAGGTAGTATGAAAAGGTGAAGATATATTATGTATGCATGCATTACGATATAGTGGCAGTAAAATCAATCAATGAGTTATGGTAAAAAGTTTTAAAGTGGAATGGCAGGGAACGCAAGTTAATGGGGATACTTTTGAAGTTTTTATTGCCAAAATGAATAAAATATTGCTCCAGCAGACACGTTTAGTTTAATTTTCAACACACATTAAACACCTAATGAGATTACTCCCTGTAAAAAATTAAACTAAACGTGTCTGCTTAAGTTTTTTTAATTTTCTAGCACCACGTCCTACTAACCGTTTTTAAATAATAATAAAAAGTTGTCATAAAATTTTATGACACCCTTGGACAGATATTCAACAACTGTTGATATCAATATTTGAAAAAAAAAAAAA
>CABEEJ010000535.1:45717-68364 GCA_901482245.1 Timema douglasi
CCCCCCCGTGCTCATCAGGACGTAACCTCAGTTGGTATCTAGTTGACCCTAGAAAGCTTCTAGTCCGGCGGGAGAGTTATAATACACCATCGTAAAGGGGTGGGGTGGGGGGGTTGACCCCCAATTACTGAGCGCAAATGAACCCTTGGAGGAGGGTTGGCGTAAGATACAGGCTCGTGAGAGGGTGAGGGGGGGGATTGCAGTAAGGAGGGTGGCTAGGAATCTCCTCAGGCCTCAGAACAATGACACAATAGGCCTCTAGGAGAGAAGGCACATTCAATCCACTCGCTTGCTTGCTTGCTCATATTTCTAATCATCGTTCGCCCAATTTAACGGTGGAGACCTCCGATTAATCCGAGATGTCACCCATCACCACATGGCAGCGAGCTAGGAGGGGATAGGATATTCTTGCTAGGGAAAGTTTCTTCTCTAAACTTCCCTCGATGGTACACACTTGTCATGTAAAAATATTCTCCTGTACAGTTCTGATATTATTTTTTTTCTCCTACGGAAAAATTATTGTAATCGTGAAAATATTTTAGCTCGTAATTATGGTAAGACTAAGTTTTAAGTATCCCATATTCAAAAATTGTATGTTTTATAATATTATGTCGGTTTGTATATTTTATGTCTAAAGGGATACAGCCGAATCCGATTAATGGATTTCCCTCAAATATGATAATATATTGTGGAAGGAAGGGCTTGGAATTAATTATGTAAAGAGAGTTTACATTTAACGATAGGATTAAAAATATAGCTGTCACTGGAAATTCTATAGTCGAAATAGATTGTAAAATGAGGGTCTCGAACTTACGTAAAAAAATGTTCACATGACTGATCAGATAAAAAAATATACAATTTAAAGGTAATTCTTGCATTTCAATACTACAAAATTGCCAGGGACACCTAGCAAACAATAAAACTATCTCCAAAAATATCAATTCTTCGTATATAAATCTCTGATGTAAAAGGAAGGTCTCGTAATTACCTATTTAAAGAGAGAGTACTTGTAGCGATTGGATAAAAAATATAGCTGTCACTGGCTCTTGTGTAGTCAACACATTATTTAACTGTAATATGGTAACACCTCAGGTTCAAATCATTCTTTCTATTGTAACTTTTAAACTAAAGCTAGTTTACTGAATTTTGAAAATTCTATATTTTTGGAAAACTGCTCAAAAGTGTTCCAAGGCTATATACGTTTTCTACGGCTTTGACTAAAAAAATAGCGTTACGTACATAATAAAAGTTATATCTTATGGCATTTCGGCTATAGTTGACAGTAAAAATTAGTTTCCTTTAATACAATAAAATAATCTTCAGTGGCCGAATGGTCTAAGGCGTCAATATTGTGTTAGGCTCACTTGATGATGACGGGATGAACGGGGCTCAAATCCCCGTAGGGTTTATTGAATTTGATTTTAACTAAATGGTTTCCTACTCTCCTTCCATGCAAATGCCGTTAGATTGCCTTTAAAATACACCCTCCTTCATTCCTAACCATTTGAGCAGTTCTCATATATGCACATGGTGAAAAATAACCACAAATAATTTTAAAATTAAATTTTAGTATATTATTATTATTATTATTATTATTATTATTATTAGCACCGCGTCTTACTACCCGTTCGGGTTATACGCACTTACGCTAATGTGTAATTGTAGGGTGATTGTGAGATTAAATGGAGGACCTACAGTTTAACGTGGAATCCGAACCACGGTGGAGGCCTGGCATTCCCCACATTCACAAGATGTCTTGTCAGAGGAATTTTAGTATAAAAGATGATTAAAAAACTTATGTGGATGGAGTGTGTTAAAATTACTAATCCTAACAAATAAAATATTCAGTAAATTTGAAGGGAAGAAAACCTTGTTTTTTCCCCTCTATTTTTAAAGTGATATAAGTAGTTTTTCAATGTTTATGTCACTAGGATTTTCCTCACTCACCCCTCTTCAAGTATTATAAATTTGCTTTCTTCCTCCAACATCACCCTCACCCTTCGTGCTCATTTTACTTTTTTTTTTTTGAAATGGTTGAACATAGATTTCTATCGAGGATTATCGTATCGGAAATTCTGATGATTAGAGGGAGGGTGGAAATAAAGGGTCGATTTTCAAATAGAGGGTATATTTTTGACGTGCACGTGGAAGTAATTTGTCATTTACTTACCCTACATTTAAATATCAACCTTTTTTAAAAAAAAGTTTTGATTTTTCACCCCACGTTATAAAAAGTTTTCAAATTAGAAATCTTCTTATAATTCATTAAAATGTGTTTTGATATTTTTTATAATTATTTAAAAATAAGAAAAACCACCCTAGTGAGCCAGTGAACATAGACATGACCTCGCCGTTTCTTCTCTGCTGGCGATTCAAAAGTTTGGGCTCATTTCCCGATTAGATATAATTTTTTAAAATATATATTCGAGGTATTTAACGTGCACGTTTAGAGCTTACTGATAATACCAGCACATAACATAAACTAACTTAAATATAAAAAAGACACAGCACCCATGCCCCCGCCCCCCCAACCGTTAATTCATAATTGTAAAAGGGGAAACCCACATTTCACCACTGTTTTCGGCCACGCCAGGAATCTAACCAGACACCCTTAGCTTATAAAACATTTATTTATATTAGTAACTTATGAAACAGAAACACTATCAACCGAGCTGAGGTGTTGGGCGATACGAGAGTAAAATATATTCTTCAATGGAGGATAAATACTTTCTTTCCTTTGCCCAACGTAGAGGGAAGAGTAATGACCTAATTTAAAGCAATTTAGCAGAATTTGTCACGTGCCCCTGTGTTTCCTGTAGCGTCCTTTCTTTGACGCTTGTACTGTAAAAACACAAAAACCACGAATAAACACAGTTCTAACGCTCTGAGGCGTCCACTCTCATGTGCTAATGATGGGAAGAGCGGGATTCAAATCCCATTCGGGTCTAATGAAAGTGGTTTTATAAAATGGTTTTCCATTCCCTCTTCACGCAAATGCGCGTACATTTCCCACAATTATAATCTACCTAGTCTAAAAAAAACCATTAGGACGCTGTGCTAAATAAAAACCAAATAAACAAGCACAGTTAAATAAATATGAATAAATGATTAAAGAACCGTTTTGGTTGAGACACATCCAGAGCTGTAAACAAAACTTATCTTTGTTCTGGTGTGTTTTTCAGATGACGGCTAAGTTGGGGTTTGAATCCCGATTGGGTGGACGAGAGTGGTTTTACCTCAACGATTTCTTAAACTCACTCCACGCAAATGTTGGTATATTTACTCAACATTTTATCTTACTCATCCTTACCCCTTATTGTTTAGATATGTAACCAACCTGAACGGGTGGTAAGATGATGTGAAACAAAAAAATTATATTTTTTAAATCTACCAAAATATGGGGTTTTTCACCTCAGAAAGGATGGATATTTAGGGTAAAATTGTATCTTGGATATTGTTAAATGTTTTCATGGCTATTGAAATTCAAAGGAAGAGATTTTAACACACAGAATAATGTACAATTAATTATTATTTATTTGTTTTAAATTGCCTTCAGAAAGTTGGGTTATTTGTAAAATAAATATATTAAGGTACGATGTATTTGTTACATAACCACAACCTTTTATAGTTACACGGTAAATCGAAAATGGGAACATGATAGAATTATCTTAAATCTTACCAGAATTATAGGCCTACTAATGGGGGTGGTTGTTTCATGATAGGCCTACATTTTAGGTTGTTAAAGGGTTATCTTATTTTTGAGATTAAATATTCTAAGTGAGTGATGCTGAAGCTGTGGGCCTACATGTATCCTTTTTGAGGTTCAGGATAACATACATTGAATAGTTGTAGGTAGACCTGATATCTAGGCGACCTTCAAAGCCTATATTAACAAGCCATTCACCTGTATTCAACAACTCGACCAAGGCCGTAGCCCACCAATAATTTCGGGGCTAGGCTAGGGATATTTCTAAGTATTTAACACCTTTAGAAGCTCTCTGAATTTCTCGCCCCCTAATTTGTATTTGTATCTTAATTTTGATATGTTTTGAAACATAAATAAAGCCACATATATTTTGTTAATAAAATTTCGCAGGGGGTTTAACCCCGCCCCCTGGCTACGGCCTTGACCTCAACCTCATACTCCCACTTAGTATGAAGACAACCCACCAAGTCTATATGGTGAGTCACACACCCTGAGAACAACTTCAGTCATCGCCACTGGAGCAGTCTTTCGGCTATCGAAAATGTCTCTCGCTGAATCTTTGGAACATGGTCATAAACATAAGTGGACTATCTTTTGCACAAAATGACACAATACTTCTGTGAAATCCACCTAAAGCACCACTCGGAAACGAACAAAGGTTCCCTAGATCAGTTGACAATTCAAACCAATCCAACTTTGGTCGCCACGTGGTCTAACGTGCTACTCTCGCATTAGATTAGACCATCGGTGACGGAGAGATCAACGTTCGAATATCGGTCGGGTATAATGAGGGTGGTTTTTTTCCCAAAATTATTTTAAACTCTTTCTCCACGTATACTTCTTATAAATATAACCCTCTCGTCCCTCGAGCCAGTAGAGTATTATTATTATTATTATTACTATTATTTTTATCATTAGCACCACGTTCGGGTTACATGCTCTTACACTAATGTATAATGGTAGGGTGATTGTGAGATTAAATAGAGGACCTACAGTTTAACGTGGGATCCGAACCACGGTGAAGGCCAGGCATTCCACACATTCACATGTTGTGATTAATACACGTCTTGTCAGGGGTGAAGGAAGGGTTTGGTAATTAGATAAATCTGTGCAAGGAGCGAGGATTGAACCCCGGACCTCGGCGCAGAAGTTCAACACCTTACCCCTAGACCACCAGGTCACTCGAGCCATTAGAGTAGTTCGTACATAAGCATATAAACCAGACGGGTAGTAAGACTTAGTGCTAAATAAAAACAATTCGAAACACTCAGTCACGGAAACAGACACCAGTTTCCCTTGTGTTTGGGTGTACATCGTATCGGCAAGGATTCCAAGCTTTATATATAAGTAGTTCTCCCCACTTTCCCCTATTCATCCACCCTCCAAACGACGCCCCCTTCTCAGCTGATCCCCGAACCATCCTGAGAGAGTTTAGCGTCGAACCTTGCTTTCTCCAGATAACGTTCACTATTGATTGTCGAGTCAGTTTCAATACACTGTCGTCTATTTAGGGTCGGTTGGTCGTGAATCGTGGCTCGAGACATCCTTAAGGTTCAAATTCAAGGAGCTAAAGTAGAGAGGTTGGACCATCTCGATGACGATATACTTTTACCTTCGGCTTTTACGTCATCGTTTGTGAAGTGATACCACCAGAACCAAAAGTGCATACTGGTATAAACCCGCACTGGTGATAATGCGAATATGGGTGTCAGTCTCATCATGTCTGATTTCCCGTAGGTAGGAGAAAGGTCAGAACTTATATACCCACTGGTTTAAAACTTAAAGGTTTGCCCCTAAACGGTTTACCACTCATCCTTCCATGCTAATATGTATTATTATTATTATTATTAGCACCGCGTCTTACTACCCGTTCGGGTTATACGCACTTACGCTAATGTGTAATGTTAGGGTGATTGTGAGATGAAATGAAGGACCTACAACTTTAACGTGGAATCCGAACCACAGTTGAGGCCTGGCATTCCCCACATTGACAAGATGTCTTGTCAGAGGTGAAGGAAGGATTTGGTAATCAGATAAATCTGTGCCGGGACCGAGGATTGAGCCCCGGACCCCCAGCATAGAAGTCAAACACCTTACCCCTAGACCACCAGATCACCTGCATGCTAATATGGATATATTTAGTAAATTCTACCTAATTCGTTCTTACTATATTAGTGTCAATGTGCAGAGAGTTAGGACGGTAAAAGAAGGTGATTAGTGAAAATAAATATAGGCCAAGTATAATTTCTAGCTAGAAATAACTTTTTTGAAAAATTAAATATTTTGTTTGCGGAAAACTTTGATAAAAAATGTTCACTTTATTTTTGGTATCAGTTCATAGTTATTGAGATTATCTATAGAAAGTGACCTTTGCAAATTAAATGACCTGACATATTAACTTATATACATAGTTTTAGTAACTTTTATAACTGTAAAATATTTCTTTCCGATCTAAATTGTGCTATAAATAAGTCAAGCGAGGGACGAACTACCTGTGAAGTTAATCTCCTTAGACTGATACAGCTGACTTTCCGGGTGTGACGTCATCGTCGTCATGCGTCACACGCTGTATGGCGTGTACAAGCTGGCGTCGTGTCCTTTTCTCCCTTCGTCTCCTCGGTCAAAACGAGACTTCCGAAGAAATTGGACCGCGCAAAAGGCCCTGAAGGACGTATGTCGTATATACGGTACTTTACAGCCTATGGATACTTTTGTCGGATTCAAAATTTTTTTAGTCGTAACGCGGTGTGAAAGCAGGTTGTGGATGGAGTGTATTTCGGAGATCACTATAGGTGTTGTCCAAAGCCCTTAGTGATCCTTTGCTTATGTTAAAAATAAAGTTGGGTTGAATCAACATTTTTTACGAATCCGAAACTTGGAAAAATTATGAAGGTAAGATAAAATATAAGTATAGTTATAAATTAATATAAAATACTAATATTAACCAAATATTGGCATAATTTCTTATAATGCATTCATTGTAGCATTCATTGATTTAGTTAAGATTTTTTTTTAGTTTTTTTAACACCGCGTCTTTTAACCTATTTAAGTTATAGGAGTTCGATCCTCGGTCCCGGCAAAGATTTATCTGATTACCAAACCCTTCCTTCACCTCCGACAAGACATCTTGTGAATGTGAGGAATGCCAGGCCTCCACCGTGGTTCGGATTCCACGTTAAACTGTAGGTCCTTCATTTCATCTCACAATCACCCTACCATTACACATTAGCGTAAGTGTGTATAACCCGAACGGGTAATAAGACGCGGTGCTAATAATAATAATAATAAGCTATAGGCTTATGTAATAATCACGCTAATGGCTTTAGGGATTAGGAAGGCTATGTTCAGAGAGTGTACCCGCGTTTGCGTGGAGGGAGAGTGGAAATGGTAAAAGCACCCTCAGTACACCCGAACGAGATTCGAACCTCGATCTCCCCGTCATCGGAAGTCTAGACTATTGCGAGATTAGCGCAATAGATCACGCGGCCACCGAAGAGGATAGTTAAGTGTTAAATTACTGTTCTGGGGTTTGGTTATCAAGTTACTCCTTTAATTAGGACTGTTTAAACTGGTTATAAGTAGTATTAAGAGGTCTAAAACAAAATTCACTTGGAAAAATAGATATTTTTGTCTTTTGGAATGCGAGTCTTTGCTGATGATTGAGGGATGAAGAGGTTGGATATAGAGAACGAGTACCTGAATTTACGCGGAGGTTGAGTGGAAAACATATTTAGGAGACACCTCCATCAGTACAACCGATCTTACGATCATAGACAGCCTCGTCTGTTGTAAGAGGGACGCCTGAGACCACTCGACCACCTAAGTGGGTTTAAATCGGCCTTGTGGTGTAGTGGTCAGTGCACCTGACTACAAACCTAGGGGTTCCGGGGTTCGATTCCCGGCCGGTACCTTGGGTATGTTTCTGAACGGGAATTATCCCAACGGTCGCCAGGGGTGGGTAAATTAGGCTTAAGTTAGGTTTAATATGGTTCCACACCTTCCTATTCACTATCATTACATCATCACATCATCTCATTGGCTCCACAGGTGTACCCTGGGCAACGTTCGGTGCAGACAGAGAGGCAAATAGCCAACATACAGGGGACCAAACTAAATGTCATGTCCCTGCCGGTCAGTAATGCCATTCCCTAAAAAACAACAACTAGGTTTTAATGCTAGTATTGCTGATACGGACTCTCTATTCAATATCCTAGTAACAAGGGCAATAGAAACAGAGCTAGCAGATTTTTTAACACTCGGGTTGGGCAACTTGTTATCTTTCATTGCCACAAATACCAGCCTTCGTCCAGCATCTTAGAGATGAGCTTGGACCTATAGAACTTAAGCTCTTCCTTGATGACTTCTTAAATTTCCTTCTTTTATTTTCTCTTGTGGGATATATATCCCTTATCTATCGTCTCCCCTTCTTCACTATTGCTATTTTTTTTCTCTCGGTCAAATTGGGTCACTTGGGGGATAGCAGCCGATGTGACTGGAAGTTAGGGNGATTATATTCCTTGTGAATTGAGGTTGAACTTATTGAAGAAGAAACGACTTGAGGGATTTTGTTGAAACTTTATATATATATATATATTTTTTTTTTTACCCTAAGCCTAAATAATTAAAGGTAGTTTACTGAAGTGATTTGTTTGAATTACCAATTTTTGAAAGTGGCCCCTAATGATTTATTTTAAGTTGGATATTTAGGAAGTATTTTACCTAACGAATAAAACTGTGTAGTTGGTATTTGAGTGGATATTCTTTAGAAGGTATTTTATTTTTGAGTTATTTTCAAAAATTATAAATATTTTGAAAATAACTACACGTATTTTGTTTAAGATTTATATCTGGAAAATGTTTCACAAGAGAAATAAAACTAAATACGTGTTTTGGGGGAAAAATTCATTCAAGGATAGTTTAATGATGACTCTTTTTTTAGTTTGAATATTTAAAAAAACTCCTTTAGCAATTTGATTTAAAATAAGTATCTACTACTTTTTTACATTATAAATAATTATATATTTGTTTTTATAAATAAAATCCTACTAAATATGTTTAATGATTGATGATTTTTGTAAAATTTGATATTTTTTAAAAATAGTTGTGATGATTTTGTTCAAAATTGGTATGGATGGACTATTTTACACGATAAATACTAGTATGTTATATTTATTTTTCTAAAAAAATTAATTTAAGACTAGTTTATTTATAACAAGTTATATAAATTTGATATTCTTTGAAATTGGCCTTTAATATTGAGTTCAAAATGGGTATCCAGCAATAGTTGTCCTTTGTAAATAAGAATTACGTTTTTATTTTTACAAATTACAAATATATTTGAGGTAGTTTAAAAACAACTTATTTTTTAAAATTTGAAATTCGTTTAAATATTTGCAAAAGTTAAGTTAAAATTTATATACATATATAGTGTTAGTTGTGGTTAAGATGATGCGTTTGGTTTTATTAGGAAAACTTACTTAAAGGAAGTTTACTGAAAATCTTTTTTACGAAAATTTTCTTGAAGATATAAAACACAAAATGAGAAAGTTCGGGCGATTGTGTGGTACCATTTTTTTTCGTTATCTGTGGTAAGGCTTTGGTAACGTGATATGTATATATATCCAACTTCCTAACCACTCGACCACCTTGACGGCCATCAAGGGAAGACAGGACAGAATAAAGTAGGTTTCACACTTACACTTACACTTACTACGGTGGAGGCCTGGCATTCCTTACACATTCACAAGTTATGATTAATACACGTGTTGTCAGAGGTGAAAGAAGAGTTTGGTAATCAAATAAATCTGTGCCGGGACCAAGGATTGAACCCCGCACCCCAGTGCAGAAGTCCGACACTTTACCCTTAACCCACCAGATCACCCGAAGGGCAGTGTTAACGTAGTTTTTTTATTGAGCTAAACATTATTTTTGACAAAATAAATCTAATGTTGCCTCAAAGGTTTTAAAATGTAGATACATTAGATATTATTCTTATATTTAATTCACTACCTTTAAAACAATCATACTTGCATTTAAGTTAATTTAATTGATTAAAATACTTAGCAAAACATTATCTTGGACAAAATAAAAAATATATATTTCTCCAGTAGAAACAAGAGTTCAATTTTCCTCACATGGTGATATCAACAGTTATTAAATATATGCTATGAGCATAGCAGCATTAGATGACAAACAGTTAAATGAAGATAAAAAAAAAGTTCATGGGACTCCTGGTTACCCTTGACAGATATTAAATAACTGTTTAGAGTAACATGTAAAGAAAATTAAACTCTTATTTTTGTACTGGAGAAATATTTGATTTACTTTTGACCAAAAATATATGTTTTGATTTAAAAACTGCAAAAATACTGCCATTATCGTGTCCCCTGCACTGCCATATTAAAGAGTGGATCCAACTACATTAGCCCCATGGCTTATTTTGTGCTGACTGACAGCTCACAGCTGACAGCTGACGGCTTTGAAAAGCTACCAGACCAAATGATGTATCCATACGCCGAACCATATGTTCTGCAAAAACATGTGTCTAGCAGCTGTCACTTCTGACACTCAATATACCTAAATGTTGACTGTCAGAAGTGAGCTGTGAGCTGTCAATCAGCACCAAAGAGGCCACGAAGCTACTGTAAGCCCAAAAGGATGAATACTGCGCGTTTCTCCCCTATGAAATGGATACTGATGTGCCGATATAAGTGGCCAAGTGTTTTTAGAGCGACGACAAAGATGGAATTGGTTTTAATAGATGTCCCAATCCATGCGAGCTGCCGACAGACACGAAGTGGTTCACATTTTATTCCATCTCTTGTCTCTTTTAGAAGAGGGAGAAGCGTAAGCTATAGACCTAGACTCAATAAACTAAAACTAAAACACTTATTTACACGCCTGTGTGTCTTTAATTTGGTTGACTCTCGGATTTAAATATAACATATCATTCATTATATGCTTTTTAACGCAGTGTGTGTGGTCATTGTTTCTAGATATCTCAATGTGTTTTTTAAATCAATATTTTAGCATTATATTATATAAAAAATAAGTTACATTCCCGTGGTCGAGTGCTTCGGGAGGTTGTCTGCAAATATTATTATTATTAGCACCACGTCTTACTACCCGTTCGGGTTGGTTATACGCACTTACGCTAAATTGTAATGGTAGGTTGAGTGTGAGATGAAATGAAGGACCTACAGTTTAACGTGGAATCCGAACCACGGTGGAGGCCTGGCATTCCCCACATTCACAAGATGTCTTGTCAGAGGTGAAGGAAGGGTTTGGTAATCAAATAAATCTTTGCCGGGACCGAGGATTGAACCCCGGCCGCCAGCACAGAAGTCTGACACCTTACTCCTAGACCGCCAGGTCACCGTCTGCAAATAAAGGAAACCATTGCTCTTTCACAAGCAGGTATCAATCAGAATGGTTGGTTGTCAGGTTTGAGTATTAAGGGTTGCTGTTTCAGACCTAGCTCGTTCGTAAGAAATGTGATGGTTTTATAAATTATAAAATTAAATATCTGAATTGAATAAACTCTATTCTTATCTCATAGTTATTCCATTCACGACGTAATTAAGAAAGTTTCCAATCGTGAAAAAATATATCTTCATGAATCAGAAATTAGTGTCTACGTCTGCCTGTATTCTGCCCTCTTCCGTAGGATCTAAAAACTGTATTTAGCCCATTTTATTTTATTTTAAAACTAATTGATATAGGCCTACTAGTGATCTGCTTCGTTGGCCACATGGTCTAAGGCGTCACTGTCGCAGTAGACTATACTGTCGATTACGGAAGGGACTGAAGTTCGAATCTTGTTTGGATGTACTGAGGGGGTGGTTTTTCTAAAATAGTTTTCCACTCTCCAATGCGCAAACGCAAATGCGGGCTCACTTACTCTAAAGTTAACCTCACTAATCCTTAGCCCATCAGAGTAATTCGTACATACGTGGATAAACCAAATGGGTAGTAAGACGCAGTCCTAATATATATAGTACAATCTTTTGAGTACCAAAAACAAATCTAGGCTTATGCTCATGCGTACACATACGCGTGCACGCGCGCGCACACACACTTATTTTATCTACGTTTTTCCTTATTTATCTCAAATAACCTCCTTAAGGCGGGGTGCTAGTGAGCGCGAGTTTAGTGCATTAATTTTGCAGTTTTTATAGCACAAACATTTTTGGCCAAAATAAATCAAATATTTATTGTATATAAACATAGTTTTGTTTTCTGCACATGCTTATATACACAGTTGTTGAATATCTGTCATGATCATTGCAGCATTTGGTGACAAACTTTTCTCTTTATTTAAAAAGTTTGTCACCAAATGCTACCATGCTCATGACAGATATTCAACAACTGTTGAGATTAGCATGTGCAGAAAACAAAACTCTATATTTCTATAGAAGAAATATTTGATTTATTTTGGCCAAAAATGTTTGTGCTATAAAAACTGCAAAATTAATGCACTAAACTCGCGCTCACTAGCACTCCACCTTCAGTTTTAAAAATGGTCACAAGTTGAAAGGCCCTTTATTTAATGTATACAAATAAAATAAACATTTACTATTGGAAATTGAAATAAAACCAAAACATTGATGTTAATTAATCAGGGAAAGGTAAGGAATTTATAAACACGAGTGAAGAAGTTCCCTCCCCCCACCCCCACCCCCTTACGGGCACAAGGTTCATCTATGAAAGCTTTTAAAAGAGTAAATATAAATATATTGCTTTTATCAGATTCGTTAATTACGACTTGAAAGATAATCGGAATAAATTTCTGAGAATTGTGTGTTTTAGTGAGGAAATTCACCAATACAATAATAAAGCTAGCAGGTACTATCCTTTGTTTTATATCGCGAGCACGCTACTGTAATACGAGCCTCTGTACCCGTGTTTATTCTAGAAGTTTTGTTGTAAAATTAATTAGGAGGAATCTGTATGATAAGATAGTACCATTTTTACGATAAGAGTATGTTTGTAAACTTGTCTTTGGGGAGTATACGTCCCCTTTCAGATCACCGAAAACAGTACAAAGGTTTTGTATTTTTTTTTTTAGAATCGTGGCTTACAGCCCATTCTGGTTATACGCTTACGTACTAGTTGCTCTAATGGGGTAGGATTAGGGAGGTTGAATTTAGAGAAAGTATGCATGAATTTTCGTGTAGGGAAAGTTAAAAAACACCCGAAAGTACACCCGGACGGAATTTGAGCTCCGATCTACCCTTAATCAGCATTCTAACATAATGCAAGATTGTCGCCTTAGACAATGCGGCCAACTAAGCGTGTACCAGGATATGATTATAGTTCCAATACACTGAAATATCAACGGAACAATATAAACGAAGTTGCCTTCTTGGAGATTTCGAAGGTATTTTGCGAAGCGGGTTGCAGCTTAACTTGACGTAAGCAGTCTAAGCACTATCACAATTAAGCGCCAATATACAAAATAGGTAAGAGAGGTAATAAAATAAGCAGTTTCCTTTATGATGCCTCTAACTAATTTAACTGCTTAAAACACTTCCTCTCTTCCACTGATGAGTATAAACACCTACTCTACTATTTGCTCCTTGACAACATTGACTATTATTTCAAAAACGACTTTTTTTCTTTTTTCATATTCTAGATAGACACATTCTTCCACATACTTTTTTATCTATATCCTAGCAAGAGGATTTATATGTGAAATTTTTAAAAATAAACCAAATAGTCTAAAAGATGTGGACGGTTTTAAAAAAACGCCTCTACAAAAAAACTACTTTAAGATAAACATAATAACTTTGTGACGATATAAGATTATTTTTGGAATTATTTAAGGACTTATATAAGTAAACACGTTAACATGGAAAATACTATATTTACCTAGCTTTACGTCACATGTAGGTTATGTCCTTAAGAAAATTAGTTAACTTAATTAGTGGTTCGTTGTACAATTAATATATTTATATAATTTTTTCGTAAATATTAAATATTATTTATTTTTTTATTTTGGCGCCGTATCTCACGAAGAATTTTTGAAGGCAAAATTTAGTTTTTCAATCCGTATGAATTTACACTTCTATGTTGTGAATACATCAGGGGAGCGAAAAAAAAAAGAAAAGATACTAGCACGTAAATGTTATTACAAAGTTTCTCTTGCCTTTTACAACCCTTTATGTAACCAATCAAAATACCTTTCCTTTAACCCTCCAACCCTCCTTTTTTTTTCAATACCTCACCCTCTCCATCGTTCTAAATTTGGTGTTGAAATAGACGAGCTTGCAGCAGAGTTAAGAAGCAAAGGATAATGCACTAATTACAGTAATTAGTTCTCGCTCTAGTCAAACATGATCAACATACAAGTATTTCTACCCCTTCTCTATGTTTTTTTTTACCCTCTCCTCTACTCATCGCCTACCCCTTAGTAAAGGTTTGGATCAGTAATGAAAATGATGTAATTCGAGGTTCATTAAGTAAGGTTAATTAGAAATCTACACCGACCCTATTGCCCCTAAAGGAAGAATATAACAAGAAAATCTCTCCCAAATACTTTTTATTCCACCCTCCTTTTTTTTTTTCTCTCTGATGCACTCTGTTTTGAAAGAAACAAATACGTGTTATACTATAGATGTTCTTTTTTTTTTATGTGAACGATACTAAAAATAAATTCTAAAGACTTTTAATTAGCTCATCTAAGGAAATGGAAAGGTTGGTAGTCATGAAGTAAAAACAGTGAGTTTTTGAATCGAGTAATAAAGAAGAAAAAGAAAGACATCATCCCATATAAAGAATTGACTTCGATATAATAATAATAATAATAATAATAATAATAATAATAATAAAAAAAANTTGACGGGGAGCTATAGGATCATCGGGTATGCTGAGGGGATATGTGTGAAGGGGGTGAGGGGTGTTCCAAATGAGATTTTCAGATTATATTTCTTATCCTCTTACCAAGTGAATGCGTATTAATTTATTTTAATAAATTCTGCCCACCGGTGCTACATACTTGAAATCGTTGACAACTATTGTTCTAAAAGTAGGACTAAAATAATTATTACGGTGCACCCAGCATTCTTTTTCAATCATTAACCCAAGAATGGAGACATTTACTTAAAGCTAGAAAGATTTGTGAAAGGAAATAATATACATTGTTGAAGAAACAAGCCACCATAGAGAATAAATCAACAAAATATACACTTTTATAGAAACATTGAGGAAAGAGGAATATCTCTAACCCAAAGGTAATTTTAATGGGAAAATGAGAATTGTAATTTTTTTTAATAATATTATAGTATACATGCATAAAAAATAATCAAAATCTTCATAGCGGAATTCAGGAAAAATTAATTTTGTTTTTTTATGCTTCAGTAAACGACTCTAGGGTTAATCCTCGGGGGAAACTTTATCAAAACTCTATTTTTCTTAGATACCAAGCTTTAGCCTGATCGGTGAAATGGTTTAGGCTCTGGGCTAAGATAAACACACACACACACACACAAACAAAGGTTTTTTTTAAATGTTAAAATGTCATGAAACGTTAGGATTCATCACACTCTCAAATTCTAATTTTTTATCTGAAGGTTCTATAGAAAGTAAAATTTGAACTATCTCTATCTTGAACTAGTTCTATCCAGTCCACTTCATTACACCTTATTCCTATCTTGAGCTAGTTCTGTCCAGTCCCCTTATTACACTTTATCCCTATCTTGAGATAGTTCTGTCCAGTCCCCTTATTACACTTTATCCCTATCTTGAGCTAGTTCTACCCAGTCTAACTCATTACACTATATCTTGAGCTAGTTCTGTCCAGTCCACCTCATTACACTATATCTTGAGCTAGTTCTGTCCAGTCCACCTCATTACACTATATCTTGAGCTAGTTCTGTCCAGTCCACCTCATTACACTATATCTTGAGCTAGTTCTGTCCAGTCCACCTCATTACACTATATCTTGAGCTAGTTCTGTCCAGTCCACCTCATTACACTATATCTTGAGCTAGTTCTGTCCAGTCCACCTCATTACACTATATCTTGAGCTAGTTCTGTCCAGTCCACCTCATTACACTATATCTTGAGCTAGTTCTGTCCAGTCCACCTCATTACACTATATCTTGAGCTAGTTCTGTCCAGTCCACCTCATTACACTATATCTTGAGCTAGTTCTGTCCAGTCCACCTCATTACACTATATCTTGAGCTAGTTCTGTCCAGTCCACCTCATTACACTATATCTTGAGCTAGTTCTGTCCAGTCCACCTCATTACACTATATCTTGAGCTAGTTCTGTCCAGTCCACCTCATTACACTATATCTTGAGCTAGTTCTGTCCAGTCCACCTCATTACACTATATCTTGAGCTAGTTCTGTCCAGTCCACCTCATTACACTATATCTTGAGCTAGTTCTGTCCAGTCCACCTCATTACACTATATCTTGAGCTAGTTCTATCCACTTCACATCACTACGCCCTTTCACTTAAGGTACATTCTTATGATATCCATCCGTTTCTTTCTAGTGGTCTCTTCCTATTGGGTTAACCAGACAATACCTTGCTGAAAACTGTTCTAGATTCTCCCTTTCCCACTGAATGTCCTGCCCACCTTAATATACGATATTTTACCATCATTACAATGTATTGTGATGAGCACATGTTAGGTACCTCATCATTATGTAACCTCCTCCACTTCCCAGAGTCTTCATCCCTACTTGTACCAAATATCTTTCCAAGAATCTTGTTTTTGAACAACCTAAATTTATTTTTGTCATATAAAGTAAGATACCATGTTTCTGCCGATTGCATTATGGCTCTTTTTTTTTCTTCAAAAATTGTTTTTCACTATTCCTCCAAGCTAATGCTGTAATACTTACTCTTAATTTAACATTTTCTATCTCATCCGGATGGGAAGTAAGACATGGCGCAAAATAATAATATTAATAATAATAATAATAATAATACACTATTGATCTTAGTAAAACAATTTAAAGCCAATTTAAGGAAGAACAGGAACTAAAGAGAAATCCAACGGATTCATAGAAAGGCGTAATGGACTTGAATAAAACACCAACTATGTCATCTTATACCATCACCAGTCGTCATCAAATATTCAACACCAGTGCGGCAATGTTCCTCCCTCTTCCCCCCTCCACTCTCCCTCCTCTTTCCTTCTTCTCTCTCTTAGTAACCGATCATGCACCGTCTCTTTGATGTCTACAAACAGTTTCTATCCGCCCCCCCCCCCTCTCTTACTTCCAGAGCGGACTGAGAATGTATTTTTTTTTTTCATTATTATATTACTACCGTATAGAAATCTGTAACCTTCCCTTTCATAGTTTCTTTTACTGACCAAAGTCCAGTAGATATCCTTGGGGACATAAGGGTGAAGGGGAATCACCGTAATTGCCGACTTACAGACTGACGGACTCTTCTTCTTCCTCCCTCTTTCAAACAACAAAACGTCGAGAGTTTGAGAGAAGGGGTGGATAGAGTCAAATGGAAGATGGGCTAATATTCAACAAGATTTCCAAGAAACGTATCAACGAGAAAGAGAAGATTCTCTCTCTTATTTTTTTTTTAATGTCTCGTACAAACGCTACTCGCACATCAGTGGATTCCCTAGGCGGCCTTAAAGAAATGGTTGAAGCATTAACTTCCGTTTCTTCTTGATTGGGTTATAGCTGGGACGGGCTATTTGTGTCGGCTTTGGGAAGATGAGGGGTAGTCACACTTATCTCTTTCTATTTTTTTTTCTTTCAAAAAAAATAAATCTGAAAGGTACCTCTTAATGTCTTGGAGTGTGTGTCTTTCCTTGAGGGGGTTGTTAACGTTACAAATCCATTACCCCCACTCCATTTCTCCGATACTCTGGCATTTAGTACCCATCCAGTCCATTCACATATTTACCACTAATAGGATAAGTATGAGGAAGGTAGGTGTAACCCAATCTGAGTGGTGGAAAACACTTTCAGTAGACCCGGACGGGAGCCGAACCCCGTTATCCTTGGAAACAGGCAAATCAGACCTGAGCATATTTCCGCGTTATCAGCAGTGGGGATAGTATTTGTATTGGGTTATTTAACGTAAATTTTACCCGTTTGTGTGGCCAAACTGTCTAAAGCGCTATTATCACAGTAGACCTGACTGCCGATGACGAGGAGATCGTGGTTCGATCCTGGTCTGGTGTACTGAAGGTAGTTTTTCTAAAATGGTTCCTCACTTTCTGTCTTAGCAAATGCGGGTACACTTCCTCTAGATTCAATTTTTTTCTAATTCATAACCCATTAGCGTCGTGAGTACATAATAATAATAATAATAATAATAATTATTATTATTATTATTATTAACACCGCATCTTACTACCCGTTCGGGTTATATGCACTTACGCTGATGTGTAATGGTACGGTTATTGTGAGATTAAATGGAGGACCTACAGTTTAACGTGGGATCCAAACCACGGTGGAGGCCTGGCATTCCCCACATTCACAAGTTGTGATTAAATACACATCTTGTCAGAGGTGAAGGGAGGATTTGGCAATCAGATAAATATGTGCTGGGACCGAGGATTGAACCCCGGACCCCCAGCACAAACCTCGGACCCTTAGCACAGAAGTCTGACACCTTACCCCTAGACCACAATGTGACCAGTACATAAGAGTATAACCCTAACGGGTAGGAAGACGTGGTGTTAAAAAAAAGCACGCTAAATAACAAAAAATGTATATAATATATTTCAAATTTTACGTACTCTCTAAGATATCTTCTTGTACCCCAGGTTGTGCACTACTTATCTAAGACATCATACTCGTCCTGCAGTCAGATATCGTTGACTAAGAGTTTTGGGTTCAAATCCGTATCAAGAACACTACAGATGGACGGATTTTCACGAATTATTTTATTTAGGATGTTATTATCCTACCTCCACGACAATGTGCTGCATTTCCTCTAAATTATCCTCCTTATACTTTCCTTTTGAAATAAGTCATTAAAAGCCCCAGTATAAACGTACACTCATTTAAAATAAAAGTTGTACACAAAAGTTACGAATGAATTAAGCTAGGGTTTAGAAATGAGAGTAAATGTATACGGGTTAAAGTATCGTTAGATCACAGTGTATAAATCGAGCCTCAGTGCATTCGACCAGAATTCAAACCCAAACTTTCCATCACCATATCATTAAATTATAAAGCTCTTAGCTGTTTAATATGTGCACCGTGTTTTCAAATATTTAATGTTGGATATAAATTATGATACTATGCATATTATTGTTCATTCAATAGAAACAAAAGAAAAGCGATTTTTTTATATCAAAAACGAAAAGATTAAAAAATACTGATTGCCTTATTTTAGTTATCATCTTTAAAAAAACCAAACATATTTATCATTCAAACCGTAGATTATTTTAATTTTCTGGTGCGACATCAAGGTATGACGGAAGATGGGAGCGGAATTCAAATAAGGCATTGAACTATTGACGTAACTTACCCCAAAGATTGATGGACCTGACAAGTTCTGGGACTTCTCACACGATCTCTCGCTTGGACCGTGCCAACTTGTGGAGAAGCGGTCAAATTCCTTTTCTATCCCACCTCACCCTAGTGCCTTTTCTATCCCACTTTACCCTAGTGACTTTTCTATCCCACTTTACCCTAGTGCCTTTTCTATCCCACCTCACCCTAGTGCCTTTTCTATCCCACCTCACCCAAGTGCCTTTTCTATCCCACTTCACCCTAGTGCCTTTTCTATCCCACCTCACCCAAGTGCCTTTTCTATCCCACTTTACCCTAGTGCCTTCTCTTACATTTAAGGTGGAAGTGTGGATAGCGCCGGCTAAGGATAGTTTAACAAAAAAAAAATCTCAATTCATAAATAAATATGTTTTTGACCATAGTAAAATATTGCTCCAGTAGAAACCTAGAGTTTAATTTTTTTCCATATTGATATCAACAGTTCTTGAATATCTGTCATAAGCGTAGCAGCATTATATGACACCTTTTAAATGAAGGGGAAAAAGTTGTAACTAAATTCCAGAACACTGTTGACAGATATTCAACAATTTTTGAGGTCGCCATATGAGAAAAAAAATTTTTTGTGTGATTCTACTGGATAACTATTTGATTTCTTTTGATCAAAAAACTAAAAGGATTGACCTTGTATGGTGTTGCCTACACTTTCACCTCGACCACGTAGATTAAAAAATGCATGAGGAAATTTATAATCATTATTTAATATTAATATAATATTTAAAAACTCAATTTAAAATATGTCTGCAAAAAGATAGATATTGAAAAAACAAATGAAAAAAGACCAATAGTAGTCTACTTTATAACATAGCATTATTGGGTGGTTTTTTTTTCGGAATGATTTATTAAAGAAATCATTATGCATGGAGTAAAAACTGTTTTGTCGCATTGTGAGCCAAGTAGGAAGTCCTAAATGCATTTTATGGTTGTCTTTGTCTGGGATTCCGTCATTCATTTATTTTTTTATCACACAAGTGGCGCCTCTGCCAGGAACCTGCCCAGATTGGTAAATGAGTTTCGCGTATTTATTATATTTCATTATTTGGGGGTTGCTATACTTACATGTATATATATAAACATTGGGGGAACGTGAGATAAGGACCATATTTTTGCGGTTTTGTTAGCAAAACTGTTATTTTTGGTTTTGAATAAATCAAATAAATATTTCTCCATTAGAATGAGTCTTATTTTCTTCGTATGTTTAAAACAACCTTTGTTGAATATCTGTCATGGGGATGTCCTGGAATTTAATTACGACTTTCCCTCTTCATCAAAAAAAAATTTCATTTAATTTCACTATGCTAAACACAGGTATTCAACAACTTTTGATATCACCATGTGAAGAAAACTATACTTTTTATGTTTCTACTGGAGAGATATTTGATTTATTTCAGCCAAAAAATGTTTTGCAATGAACACTAAATAATATTGACCTTTTCTCGCGTCTCCTACATCCCCTTCGATGCTGCTTTCCACAATGGCGCTCTCTTTTGACACCAAATAATTTAAGCTACTTATAAAATAGTGTGTAAGGGTGATGAAAGTAGTTAGGGATAGTGTGTTGTTTTTGTACTATGTGTAGCCTTTACTAAATCCACCCTTTCGACGCAACCCCTCGTCCAAGTCTCGCCTCACTGTATCATTTAATTGAACAGAAGCGCTATTGTTGATGTTTTTGTTCATTTGTAAGCTCGTCAGTCTCTAAAGTTAAATTGGATCGTAATGGAATTATAAATTGGTCTGTTTTAGCGGCGGTGCTTATTGAAATGGAATCGGCCATGGGACTTAACATGATCTATAATTTTATTATGTGGTTTTCCTGGTGCTATTTGTTAAGTTTAGCGGCGTTTTTATTTTCTCGTAGAGAAAGTATTGTAATCTTGAACTTTTTTTACACCAAGTTTATTATGTATTTTTACTTTTAATGGGCCCTTAAGCTCACAAAAGTGGATCTTAATTATCTGATGTCTGCTCCTTGATCTACAGCTGAAATGGTTTGAGTGATTTCGTTAAAACTTAGTATTTAGATAAAACAGCATATTACTGTTTCAGACCTTTGAATAATACAGTAACTCATATTTAGTGTTTATAAATATTTATATTTTTTATAAAAATTAACAGTTAGGTTTAATCTTCTCAGGTGACCGAATGGTCTAAGGCACTACTCTAGCAATAGACTAGTAAACTGCTGATGACGGGAAGATCGTGGTTTGATACCAGTCAAGTGTACTGAGAGTGGTTTTTACTAAATGCTTTCCCACTATCTCTCTCCACGCAAATGTGGGTATACTTACTCTAAATTCAACCTTACTCATACCTAACCCATCAGAGTAATTAGTACATAAGCTTATAACTCGAAAGGATATAAATATGCGGTGCTAAAAATACTTCACGATGTATGTATAACTACATATCTATTTATATATCTATATATATTTATTTATTTATATATATATATATTTATATATATATATATATATAGTTACCACGTCTTACTACTCGTTTGGGTTAAACTAATATGAACTAAGATAAGATAAAATTTGAAAATAAATTTGTAATCTAAATTACGAATTGACGATTTATTTTAAACTCCTATCTGATCCTATGTATCGTTTGGATCTGAAGGAGGAGGCAGAGGACAGGGCGCATATGGTGGTCCAAGTTCACTGATAAAAGAAATGTACCTGTCGTAAGAAAGAATAAATAATAATAATAATAATAATAATAATCACTACTTACATAAAAACTTTTTATATAATGTTTTCTAAAATGCATTTTTATTAATAAAATGAATGTTTTTCTCTAATGAGCACTGCACGATATAAACTTATACCGCATCAGTAGCTCCTGTGCACGAACATGTGCTCCTCGGAGACTGAATTTTAATTAGTTTTTCAAATTAATTAAAAACCTAATCGGGTCCTGAGAAACTCGGGGCTTAAAGGAACAAATTTTAAAGTTGCCTTTTCACGTACAACCATTAAACTAAAAAACATCCATCCAGGTAAAAGCTGGGTATTTCAGCTAATTCTTAACTAATTATGTTAAATTTCTAGGGATTGAGAAGGTTGGATTTAGAGGAAATACACCCACATTTGCATAAGAGATAGCTTTTGTAAAACAGGTTTTAGTAAAATCAAAAAGTCAGTAATCCCAACAGGGATTCAATCCCCGATCTCCCAATCACCGAAAATTTGGACTAATACGAGAATGACGTGTTATAGGGTGTGACCCACCGATGCGGGTGTGACCGATCTCGCCGGTACATACTGTATTTGTAGTAATAATTTAAAGAAAAAATCGTTGCTGACCAAATGACCCGTCTGAATTTGCATATTACCTTGTAATACCCTCTCGATACGCCGTCGATAAATGGCCAGAACGCATCGTTACTAGTAATTGGTGAATATTTCTGGTGAGTCCTCCCCTTCCCCCC
>CABEEJ010000535.1:68467-86106 GCA_901482245.1 Timema douglasi
CCCCCGCCCCCCCCCCCCACACCCACCCTAGTAGAACATTTCAGTTTATTACTAACCGTATATCCTGAGTCTGCAGTGTTGTGTTAATTATATCAGAGCAACCCCCCCGGTATTCCCCCTCTTCACCTCCCTTTGCAATAACGCGTCATGACTATATAGTGCTGTGGTCAAGTGCAATGATCCAAGTACCTTCAAGTACATGTGACTGGAGCACTAGCTATAGTGCACCATTCTAGTGTTTGTCTCCAGTGGGATGTCTCTTGCTCACTTGACTGATGTAGAAGGGTAACCCTGGATCTATTTCTACCTATGATGAGTTGGATCATGTATTATAAGTCTAAGGGTTCATCTTGGACAGTACAATCGGCCAGTATGTTAGTTAAGTTAATTAGTTTCTTAAGTTTGGATCCTACAATAATCCAGTACTTAGGTTACTAAAGTATTAACTTTCGACAGTACAATAAGCCAGTACTTTAGTTACTAAATTAGTAACTTTAGATACTATAATTAGCTAGTATGTTAGTTATTAATGTCTTATGGATCAGCTAGTACTTTGATTATCAAAGTCTTAAATTTATATTGTACAATCAGCTAGTACTTAAGTTATTTAAGCCTTAAATTTAGCTAATACAGTCATCTAGTTCTTTAGTTGGCGTCTTAGCCTTTGATAGTAAAATCTGTCAGATAGTAATCCAGTAATTAAAATATTGATATTACAAATAGCCACTGTCACTGAATAAAGTCTTAAGTTTGGAGATTACAATCAGCTAGTATGCTAAATTATTAAAATTATTGTACAATTCTCTATTAATTTAGCTATTGAAGTTTTTAAAAGTTTTTTTATTTAGTTGTTTTTATTAAAATGTTAGCTATATCAGTAGTTTAGACTTAACAAGAGTATCATAAATACAATAAGTGTCAGTCGTTCATACCCTTATGGGGATAGTTAAATTGTTTTTAAGCAAATACAATAAAAATACAAATTTTACAGAGCTCTTACATAATGATCGAGAAAAGTAGATTCTAGGCTTTGATAACTATTATTATTGATAATACAGTGTTTCCACCTTTATGAAGATAGATTTAATAATTATATTTTTAAATAATTTTTCCCCTCCACAATTTAGAAATTGGTTCTTTTTGCCGTTTTTTAAAGAAAAATATCTTCCAGAATTAACCGTCTCCTTGCTGAGCGTGATTTACGACGAGTCTTATTGGCTAATCAAAGGGGTGGTACTTTAAACTCAGGACCACTTAAATGATAAGGGCGGGAAATCTTTCTGTCACACTCAGTGGTGGCTCGTAGCTAAAATTAGTGCGGGTGCTGCTCCAGAAAATGTTTAGCCTTTGTTTTAAAATTGTGTAAAAGGAAAAAAACATGTATAAAAAGAAAATTTATTCAGGAACTTGATAAAATCTTAACAAAAACATTGTTTTACTTACTTTAACTTAAATTGTTACAGTTCAAGCTTGATATATTCATTTAAAAATTAAATCCATTCTTCTTGTTTTAATTTGCGCAAAAAGTTCAATAATTTTCTCCTTGATCTCTGGATGGCAATTGAGGAAATTTTTCTCCATTGAAAGTACTGCAAGAGCATTTAGTCTTTCTGTTAAATAATAAAAAATAAAAAAATGAATCAAATAGTATAGCTGGAAGCAGAATAATAATCTAACTCTAAAATCTTCTACACTTTATCACATTCAAAAATATAGTACACGGTTTTTAAGCACAACACACGCCGAGTAAAAATAAACTTCCTTCCACCATCATGCCAGATCCGGCACTGCGAGAGCAACAGTGCTCTCTCTACCTGGCAGTCCTGCCTTTCTCCCCACCCGCCTCCTATGTGCGCATGCGCACAACAATCAAACACCACGTCACTGGCACTGTGAAGCGCACAGTTCCATACACAGTTTTTTTGTATCTTTTTCATAAACTGGCGGATGGCTACTGAAGTATTGACATTAAGCTTATGGAATATATATTGTACTACAAAAATAAATAAAGAATTAAAGAAAAAAGGACTCATTATATTAAATGTTATCGATAATATCAAGTGGAAATAAGGGGTGCTATAGTTCCGTAGTGCCTTTACACGAGCCGCCACTGGTCACACTTGTAATGCCGTCAAGATGAAGTTAGGAAGAATCTTTGCCCTTAGTAGTCAAACTACAATTTACTATCAGCAATCACTCGAGCTGTACAGAAAAAAAAACTCCATCGTGTGAGCCCACAAGTGAGCTATCCTGAGCGAGCTTTTGCCGCCATTAGAGGTTATAGTACCAGCATTTGCGGATATAGGGTGTCATTTGGTCAACACAACGAACCCTCCCGTCATATCAGGCCCAACTCAGCTCCCGGCTGACGCGAGGCATTATGGGAGTAAAAGGGTAAAGAAAATACCTACGATATACCAGGAATGTGGGCAGAACATTCATATTTGAATGATTACTCGAAATTTTCCGCGGTGACAATGGGTGACAAAGCTACAAAGTTTCTTGTTAATAACTACAGTATGTTCCTGTTATGACAGAATGAAGATTTGTGCACTGTACTTATCTGTGAAGCTATTCTAAAATGGTCAATAAACGGCCTTTCAATGCAGTTTATATCCAAATATCATTTAATATTTCGACAATGTTTAGTATTGAGAACTTATTTTAACTCTTTATCTCTATTAATGTTAAGTAAGAAATGATCCACGTGCAATAGTGTTGGTGTAAATTTACAATTTCGAGCCCATTGTTTCACAGATTGGCATGTGACGCACGCTCTTAATTTCCGATTTCTTGACCGGAGATGCTACTTATTTACTCAAGTAGCTCCTAAGTTGTCTTTTCTAGGCTGAGTTTGAAACCGTCCCATAACTACTGGGTTAAACCCGAGTCTTCTATACCTTTATCCAAAGGCCAGTCGAATTGTAACAAACCGATTTTTTTATATAAAAAACAAAAAACTCAAATAAAATAATACACCTCAAGGATTATCATTATCAAAGTGTACACACTTTCATTAACGAAGCCGCAGTCTATATCTAATTTATATGAGTCAGTTAATGTATGGATGCTGGTTTCTTATGTCATAAAACATTGTTAATTTCTCTTAAATAAAATGGGATGTTGATTTTTTTTTTCGCATTACTACAAACTCTGGACAAGAAAGAAAGTTGACTTGGATGATTTTTCGTTTGGGTACGACTCTTTAGTTAGTTATATTATATTCGGTTATACCTTTGTGCATTAAACTTTTATATATATAATAATGCAGTGAATTCTAGCAAGTATACCTGATATAGTTGTTTTAAAGTTTTATTTTATAGTCTCATAAATAAAACCATACATAGTTCAAGTGATCCAATATTTTAACACTTTTGAACCTTATCCTCATGCATTTTTTTCTTCTTCAAATCTACCTCATCTATTGTACTCACAATGACGGTGAAAAAAAAATCCAATTTTTTTAATTTTTACCCGCAGTAGTTAAGTTAGCGCCCTCTGAAATCTATAACAAAACACTCAATTTTCCTGTGATATACAATTACAAAATAAATTATCAATCAATCAATCAATCTATAAATGGAATAGAAGAATATTTTTTTTTATTTGAAGCTAGCTTTTACATTATACATAGATTGCATCACTATTTTTGGAGGGTTTTTAATTTCAAGGTGTCTTGGGATAAATTACTCGCCTTAGGACCCGATGTTTGTGGATTAAAATACAGCCTGGGTCGACGGAATTTTATTGAGCGATAAAAAACTGTAGCACAACTTCCTTTAGAGGGGAAGTGAAGCTGTTGATCCCATATCGATTGTGGCGTGTGAAAGAACCCTGGAAGGTAGGGGAGACCAGGGCACAGTGGTCACCTTAAGATTTTTTTTTTATAAATTCATCTTTTCTCTCAATGAATTTGGATTTTTTTTTAATGAAATTCTCATGGCTTCATACAGATTTTCTAATTTTACCATCACCTCTGACAAGACATCTTGTGAATGTGAGGAATGCCAGGCCTCCCCCGTGGTTCGGATTCCACGTTAAACTGTAGGTCCTCCATTTCATCTCACAATCACCCTACCATTACACATTAGCGTAAGTGCGTATAACCCGAACGGGTAGTAAGACGCGGTGCTAATAATAATAATATAATTTTACCATGCGAAAACAAAAATTGTAAGATTTTAATTATTTTGTTAAGGCCTACGTTAATTTACAAAATATAGAATATTTAATGCAAGAGATTCGACATGCATTATATTTAAAAAAAAAATTAAGTTTAAAAAAATGCAAAAATCACAAGTGTAGTTAAAATATTAATCTTCAACACCAGCACACTCTTCATGTGCCCGTTGCAAGCATGATTTACAACACATCCATTCTTCACCAGATTGAGATGTAATCAAGTTTTCATGACAATACTCACACTCAACATTGTCGCTATTTTGATCAGTGTTCTGTAGGCTTAGCTATAGGCTTATCATTCTTGATGGCAATTTTTGACTTTTGATTTGTTGTTCTTTGTTTAGTTCCTGAAGGTTCAAGCAAATTTAATTGATCATTTAAAGTGATTTTTTTAAAGTTTTTTTTTTGTTGTTCATTAAGTTGATCCTTGTAGGGACTTAGGATAAAATTACAGTTCTCCCTCGTTTTCTCGTTTGGTTAGGTTTATCACCAAGGTCTCGTGAAGACTTGGGAAAAGGAGTAATTTATTCTGTGCTGGAAGTGAACGAGGAGCTAAAGCTGTCATTTTTAGTATAGGTTTATGCAAAAAGTGAGATTTGTGAGTTCACATTTTCAGTAGATCTAATAGCTGTTGGAGTTGAACAATTTGGATCTGGCCTATCAGTTGGAATTGAAGGTGTAAAGTCAGCCTATTCGAAAACGTTGGGTTCAAATGGGGAGACACCACACTTTTTAAACCCATTGATAGCTGTTGACGGTGTGCTTTCCTTCAAATAAGCCTCTCCATAGAACTTACCGATTTGATATTTGGTCACTGCACGGCCTGGATTATTACGAAGAAATTTCTCGACAGCAGACACGTAAAATGTGTTAAGGGAGAACATGAATGGCACATCTAATGGCTAGATTTTATGACTGCAACGAGACGGCAAACAAAGAATTGTGACATGATTTTCTCTATCACGATTGTTAACATTCAAGTTTTTAGTGTGAGTCGAGTGTCCATCATTGATAGAAAAAAAAGCACAGGATCAATTTCTGTTGGTATGGTATGACTCAGAAAATGGCCGAACCAAGAAGAGAGAGTTTCAAACTGCATCCATCCTGACCCATTGCATTCAAACACACACCCGGGTGGAGCACCATCTCACAGTTCTGCTTTTATTCTATGTCTTGGGAATATCATCATAGGTGGTATGAAATATCCACCCTCAGATTACTCCCGTCGACAACAATCCTCGTTCTGCAGAGGTCATTGCTCCCGATTGTCTTTTCTCATTGCAGGCAAAAACTATGCTCGACCTCGTCTGCACTGTTGTTATTCTTGTTTCATCCACATTAAAAATTATATGTGGATTTTGACAATGAAAAAACTTGCCAACAGTTTGTTTGCTAAATCGTTGTGCTCTTGCTGTATATGTATGCTCAGGTGTACGCAGTGATAGTTCAGGATGATGGTTTCGTCGTCCACGCAACCAATCTTCCCCAGATAAACCAATCGTTTTGTTAAATGTTTGTTTAAGGGAATTCATTACAGCAAACTGGAAAGCTAAATGATGAATATCTTCTTGTTGTTAGACCATAAAACATTTTCCATCTTCATTAGATATTGAACTAACTCTTTCTCCTGTTCAAGATTAAATACAGAGCATATTGAACCAAGAATTTTCTTTTCTTCATTTGCATCCAAATCGATATTTTGTACGCCTCTTTATAGAGTAGATCGTGCAATACCATATGGCTTACTTGCCTTTTTAAATCCCATTCCCCCATTCCGGACAGCGAGAACTGCTTGTTTCATTTTATTTGGACTCCAACTTTGTTGATAATTCTTTCTATACCGCCTCCGAACCATTATTAATGAATACAAACAAATATAAACTAATATTGTCGCATACATTTTATTTTATTCATGCTTGAGGCAAAGTGGTCCCCTCAATATTTGAAGGGGGCCACATTGCCCCTACTTATTTACAAAACAAAACAATTACGTCTCACAAGGTAGCATTATTTTGTAAACAAAAAATGGTTATCAATCTTTTGTTTTAAATCTGAGTTACAGAAAAATTGTTCTAACAGAATTTCCCCTATTACCCTAAGCACAGTATTATGTTAATTAATATGCTCACCTTAGAAAACTTGTTTTTCGAGTATTTGATCTATGTGCTGCGTCAACAAATATGGAGTGACCATTACATCAGCTTTATGGCAACTACGTAGTTATAGTGAGAATGTTATCTCGATGTTGGCTAGATATCAGCACTAATCCAAAAACTAAACAGGGGTGACCACTATGCCCCAGCAGGCCCACTATTGACAGGTCTCCCCTATGTGAAAATACCCTTTCTGCGAAAATTGATAGGTCCTCTTCACTCTTGCTTAAAGAAATTCTCATTTGATCATATAATCGGTTGGTTCATAGATTGCACGTTAAATACTTCAAATAAATAAAAACAGATACAAATCGTAAAGTCATGTCATACAATTATATGACCTTGAATTATCAAAATCCGATTTTTTGAGAAAAAAAACCACTCAAACTTATATATTTTAGCATCATATGTGAAAAGTTTCATCATGGTGTAAAATATTGTATCACTTGCCACCGATTAATCTATATACAGGATGATTTAAAAGTCACTTCGCATGGTTATTGGAAACATAAATTATTTTTAACGATCTATGCCAACAAAGTGAAGAGAGTTATTCTGCACCAAGGTTACTATTATTATTATTATTATTATTATTATTATTATTATTAGCACCACATCTTACTACCCGTTCGGGTTATACGCACTTACGCTAATGTGTAATGGTAGGGTGATTGTGAGATGAAATGGAGGACCTACAGTTTAACGTGGAATCTGAACCACGGTGGAGGCCTGGCATTCCTCACATTCACAAGATGTCTTGTCAGAGGTGAAGGAAGGGTTTGGTAATCAGATAAATCTGTGACGGTTCTCCAACAAGAAAACAGTAGACATACTATAAACATAGTGTGTGTAGTTTTTACAAATAGTATGTTAACTATCTGATAATAAATGGACAATTGTATGATAAATATCGATAAGAAAGAGCAAACCTTTGCAAAGGGGTGACAGCGTGCTGAATTGCAAAGTGTATTGCTACGCATCAAGCGGGCTAATGAATAATATTAATATTCGGAATATATTTATCACAATGGAATATTAGAAATTACACTAATATAATAATTTCCGTATGAGTGTATAGTTTAAACAAACTAAAGTTTAAAAGGAAACAAACCAGTCCTCAATTATAAGATGGAGTTTAGCAATTTTGAAATTTCAACTAACTAAAGATATAAAATAAAAACTTTATGATTTTTTTTGCACCGTTTCTTACTACCCATTCGTGCTGTACGCTTATGTACTAATTACGCCAATGATACTGGGTATTAGGGAGGTTATATCTACATGAAGTGTAGCCGCATTTGCTCGGTTGGAGAGTGTAAAACAATTTGGGGGAAAAACCACTCTCAGTACCCCCGACCGAGATTCAAACCTAGATCCACCCCGTCGCCGGCAGTTTATTCTACTGACAGAGTTACACCTTAGACCCTCGACAGTGATGTAAACATAGCCTGACGGGGGGAGAGGGGAGACCCCATCTCGCTGAGCGCACGGCAGTACTATCCGACCATGGACGGTTGTTAGCCGTAGTGCGACTGAGTGTGGAAACATGTCCCATCTCGTGTGTATAATATCGGCACTATACATATGGGAGCATTGCCAGGGGCGATTCTTTTCCACGCGCGCACACCTCCCTCTTTAACCCCCCACCCCCTACCCTCCGCCACTCTTTGTATCGACCAATGTACTCTGATAGAAATTATTGTTCTCGTTTCGAAAGTTATTCCTACCTGCATGGACTTTGCTATTTGACATATTTTTACTATTTCAAGATAACACACACCCGCTTCGGTGACCTTAGGGTCTAAGGCGCCAGTCTCGCAGTAGATTAGACTGCCGATGACGGGGAGATTGAGGTTCAAATCTCAGTCGAGTGAACTGAGAAAGGTTTTTTTTCTTCCAAAAATTGTTTCCCACTCTCCTTCCACATAAATGCGGGTATCCTAAAATTAAATATAACCTTCCTAATATCTAAAACTATTAGTTAAATTAGTACATAAGTGTATAACCCGAACGGGTAGTAAGACGTGGTGCTAAAGATGAAATGATCAAACATATGTTTTCATTATGGGAGGAAGGTGGAGGCTAGATTGATATTAATTTAACTTACACTATCTTAACTGATTGATTATATCAGCAAAGAACGTGTAAAATATCAAAATTATTAAATAGGCACACCACCAAGTCACCTTACGGTTAATTAATCACTGTGAAACTTCAATGACCCCCGGCCCCCTCTCCCTATTTCAAAAGTGTTAATTTTTCTGACCTGAATTAAACATGGGACCTTTATTTCAATAGATAGGTCAAGGCCGTAGAAAAACAATAATTTCAGGTGGGTGCTTGGTGGGCATATCCCCCATTTTCCTGAATCTAGAAAACATTCTTAAGTGATAATCAGTTCTAGAAGATATCTTTGGAAGTTTTTTTTTCTGCAACATAACACCATAGATACCAAAGGCTAGGAAAAGTTCTAGATTTTAAACACCTCTAAAAGCTATCTGAGATGCTTTTTATAGTAACACAGTCTCCTAATTTGTACTTGTCCCTTAATTTTGATATTGTTTGAACCATAAATAAATATATATTTTGTTCATAAAATTTCGGGAGGGGCCTTGAACCCCCCAAACCCCTCCTTGCTACGGCCTTGATACAGGTTCACTACCAGCTGAACTAAGGTGTTGGACCACCTGCTTATTAAAAACTATAATTGGTTACTATATGATAAAAATTATGTGTGATTGTGTCGTACAATTTATTTTTTACATAACATTCCATTCACCATTTCAGTATACATGAAAGTAGTCCTACTTGTACACAACACCAAACAAAAGAGGATCCCCCTCGTCTCTGGTGTAACAACGTAATTTCCCCAGTGTATACACTTATACGGAGATTCCCATTTTCATAACTCAAGATTTTTCCCCCCCCTGAACTGAGTTTCATGGATTCAATTATTGGTATGGCTGAAAATTGTACTTTCAGTAGTGGTCTTTATATAAATAATCATCACCAACTGTTTCCAGTTTGTGACTAGGTCAGTTAAGTAAAATTCCTCAATCTTCTTCTATACTTCCGCTATTCTTCCTCCTTTAATTGATTCCATTCTTCCTCCTTTAATTGATTCCATTCTTCTCATCTTACTTGAACATTTTATGTTATCTACGCCCCCCATCTCTTTCTTGGCTTACCTTATGGGTTTCTTCCTACACACTTCATTTCCATAATTTTCTTTGGCATAATCTCTTTCTCCATCCTCATTACCTGCCCATACCATCCCAGTCTTGCTTCCTCTACTATCTCATGTACTCCCTGTACCCACAACTCTTTCGCGGATACCTTCATTCCTAATATTATCCCTCCTTATGACAGCTAAATATGCTCCTCACAAACTTCATTCCCATAGCCTCCGCTTTCCTAGTCTCTCTTAAATTCAATGTCCATGTTTGTGACAATAGGCACAAAGTACGCCCTGTACAACACTTCAAAGGGCATTTCAAGAGCACTTCCCTTCTCCGTAGCAGGTCTCTTACAACATCTGTCTAGAGCAACTCTTTCTGCTACCCTCTTCACATTATATCCTCTCTACTTCCACCTTTCGTCCTAATCAATCTTCCCAGATATTTTACGCTCTCTACTTTTCTCAGCTCTACTCCATCCAACTTTATAGCTTTACTAAGCCTTACCCTCTTCCTTGTCATTACCATCACTTCACACTTGTCATTACTACGATTATATAAATACACTTTCTGAATCAAATGGTTAGATAAGCATATGACCTACAAATTAACTTAACTCTATAGATTGTCTCTAGGTAACTAATTCATTATATGTAAAAGGAAAAACCCGAACTTCGTCCTTGAGACAACCTCAGTGGTCTTGGGGTAAAGTGCTCGCCTCAGGACCCGATGTTCGTGGGCTTAAACCCAGCCAGGGTTGACAGATTTTTCTTGAGCAATAAAAATCCGTAGCACAACTTACTTCGGAGAGGAAGTAAAGCCGTCGGTCCCTTGTCGATTGTGGCATGTGAAAATAAACCTGGAAGGTATGTTAAAATACCTTTCCCGGCAAAATTGGTAGACCCTTTTGCTCTAGCTTACATAATTTCTCGTGTGCTGGTATACCAAGTCGATTCGAAAAGTGTTCGTTAAATGCCTCAAATAAATTAATAATTTAACAAAAATTCATGACACAACACAAAATTTAAAACATATATTGTGTCACTAGTACTAAAGAGGGATTTTATCTACTCAAAAGTAAGAAATGTTTATACTCTGGTGTTTATTTTTGGCGTTGCCAACAACCATATCCGCGGTCATGTGACTTGCTGCGCCGCTCATGCAAATTCTGTAGCATGTCAACCAAGTGATATGAAATTTACAAGCCGTAATTTTCTCAAAATACAAAACCGAAATAACGGAATCCAAATAAGAGAAGTAAAACTTATATATTCTGCAAAAATATCATTTGTGTTCTACTTACATTAAGTGGATATTCCCGAATACATTCATCATTCTTCGATACAGTATGCTGCCAGCATGGCGGAAGCGAAGACGTGGCAGTTTAAAACAGACGTCTAAACCCTTGAACTCCCAGTTGAAGAAAAGCCCAACTGTCGTTGATTCAATGCCGCGAACCCGTGCGCTGCTGCCCTAGCGGACTTCCTTGGCAACTCTTTCTCCACTGTTCCAAACCTCCCCCTTCCTTCCTTTTTCTTATTCACATGCCCATATTTGGTCCGGTATAATCAGGATATAGAGTATATAATGGGTGACCTCTAGGTTCATAGGAATGTAGTTAATCAGATATCCGTGACTGGGTCGTGGGTCTCACCACCTCGACGCCAAGGGAATCTTGTCTGATGTTTCAAGTACTCTACGAATGTTGTAAAAGTCCTTCAGACTTGTTGATTTAGTCAGAATGACTAATTTTGGTTTGGTGTCAACCCAACTTAATTACTTTAGTCAGATAGTCCGACTATATGTTTTCTCTATGTTCATATAACATAGCTTCTATACAGGAGCTTGGAGCCCTATATTTAGTAAGGACCTTGCTTTAAGCTTCCTCTTCTCCATAAGTTCATTATTCCGTTTTAAGTCCTTTTGACTTCACAATATCCTATGATGCCATGGACGTCAAGCTCACTTGTCCGAATTTTTGTATGACTACAAGCAGGTGGTCTAACGCCGTTTTTTTGAAGACCTAGTTGGGTCAGTATCTCACGATATTTTTGTTGGTTCCTCTTTTTTTGTGTTACTATTTTGGGTGCGCAAAGTGCGGAACACGGCTAGTTTTGTATAGTGGCCCACACGGATAGTGTTTTCATTCTCCCCTTGTTGGTACTTTATTTGTCCTAGTATTTAAAGTTGGCGTGTACTAGATTTGATGTATACCCCAGGGAGTGGGTGATGGTATAAATGTACTATTAAATGCTTTGGCAGTACCCACTGGGAAAGGACCATCCATAGTACAATTTTGTGTGGACACCTGATTGTTAGCCATCTGCTAATGTAATTGAATGAAGGTCCGCTTACCAATTTATTATATAGGATGTCTTTCATATTCTCAAGTCAAGCTAGCTAGCTAACTTGGCCGTCAATTAGCTTAATAACTCTAAAACTATAGGATTTGCAGTTATATCTTGATGAGTAATTAATTCGCCATGTTTTCTGTTTACACCCTTCTAATAGAAGTCTGGCTTTAGTCCAGCTGGTTTGGCATTCAGTACATTCTTTCAACTTAACTTCCTTTTGTCGGTTTTCGTGTCGTCTTGGACGCGTATTCTCCCATGCTACGAGAAGTTCCTATATATTTTGAGTTATTAAACCCTGTCACATTTGTCAGTTTAAAACTTAATGTTTATAGTTATACTTCTATAATTTGCTTGATTTATCTAGCCTATCTAACGGATTTTACTACCCTTTATTATTTTCTGTCCAGCTTTCATTCTACAATAAGTTTTGTAACTCAATATTACACTTTTATGTTGTTTGTCTATTCTATTATTGTTACCAATTCAATTATCTTATTTCTATAATATGTTTTCTTTCTTCTATCATGTCATGCATTTAGCTTTGAAATAGTTAAATACAATATAATTATCTTTACCTCCTCTACATATTGTTGACCTGGTGGTCTAGGGGTAAGGTGACTGACAGACCTCCGTGCTGGGGGCGGGGTTCAATCTTCGGTCCCGGCACAGATTTATCTGATTGCCAAACCCTTCCTTCACCCCTGACAAGACTTATATTAATCACAGCTTGTGAATGTGTGGAATTCGAGGCCTCCACCGTGGTTCGGATCCCACGTTAAACTGTAGGTCCTCCATTTCATCTCGCAATCACCCTACCATTACACATTAGCGTAAGTGCGTAAAACCCGAACGGATAGTAAGACGTGGTGCTAATAATAATAATAATAATAATCCTCTACATATTAGTACATATTAGAGTGAAGGGGAAGTGACGATACCATTCTAGTCTCTATTTTTGTTGAACGTGTGAATCAAATGTGGTGAGGGAAGAGAATAAGATGGTGTCCTTCCCGGGGGTTCACGATCTCCAGAAGGTGGTGGGCGTCATCATTTCCGACACAGAAACAGTGGCGCCGTCCACCAGAGTATGGTTTATAGGGAGAAAATAGATAGGAAAACACTTTGTATGGGTTTTATTTAACAAGGCCTCTACCATTGTGGAACTACGATGGGTAGGCATTTATTTGACAGAGCTAGCCTCGAATTCCGCTGGTGTAGAGTAATGTGCTCTTTGAACGGTGCGAGAGTGTGTCGGAATGATTAGAAGGACCTCGCTCAGAGGCTAGTAGCTCCAATCGTGTGTGTAGAACCATAATTAACTTGATGTTTGGCACTATCCAGATAAACAACCCGACTCACCAACTTATTTTTTAAAATACCATCAGGATTTGATTTTAAAGAACTTTTGGCACGCACATGAACATTTTTTGAGCCATAATAATACTTCTCTTCGGAGGCCACATGGTCTAAGGCGTCACTATCCCAATAGACTAAACTGCCGATGACGGGTAGATCGAAGTTCAAGTTTCGGTCGGGTGTGACGAGGGTACTTCCCCCCTCCCAAATGGTTTTCCACTTTCTCCACGCAAATAGGGTGTACTTCGTCTTAACTACACTTTCCTAATCCATAGCACATTAGAGTAATTAGTATATAGGTGTATAACTCATACGGGTTGTGAGGCACGATTCCAGGGGATAAAATATAAATTTTTGGATTTTTAATTTTACATCCATACCTATTTTGTAAAAATTAAAATTTCATAATATTTACCCACTTAGTCGTAAAGACTAGAGGCAAACACGTGGATTTATTGTATATATACTGCCTTTAAATATGTGACAAAATGTAAAGTTCAATTATCATATGAAGGGCCCTATCTGATGGTGAGACAAAATATTAGATCTCCTGACAGTTCCTGTTAAGTGTAGATATCACTTTTGATAGAAATTAGCAATAACTATAACACTAATAATATAGTAATATATAATTATATTGTTGACAGAAAAAAAGGTTTTTTTCGTAAAAAACTGTTTATTTAATATATTTTGTTTTAAAGAAAAACATTCCTTTCTACTATTATGCGCGTGCGTGAGTTAAAATAAAAACAAACCTTTAATTATTTTCATGTAAAAGTAACTAATAAAAGGTAAAACATAAACTACATCTATGAATAAAATTAAGTTATCTTGTAATGAAATATTAAAATTATCATAATTATTTTTTCAACACTATCTTAATATCTTCACGTAGCTCACACACATTAAAAATAAAAATAAAACTACGTTGACCGGAGCAGTGGCAGGTAGAACAAATTACCGGCGATTCTAAAATAAATTTAAATGATATCTCAGTGTCGACGGCTTCGTAATAAGACATTTTCTTAAAGACAATGGGGTCAGGACGCTTACGCTTGTCATAACATTTAGTAGTAACGGGTGTACGTTTGGCACTTCAGGACCTCCGGGGAAGGGAAGCGATGTGATGATAGTGTCCGTCCGCCGTTGTGTTCGGCTTCACTGCTTCTTTTAACACCTGCTGGATCTACTGACAAAGAAAGATCGTCAGCCCTCGCGGGTATATGAGCCTTTAAATTAGGAACTGAAGATACGTACACGATACAGTTATGATACAATGTTACATACATAACTTGGACGAGGGGGGAGGGGGGGAACCGCTCCCCATCTCACTGACATAAGTAACTGGTGGTGGTTGATCAGATAGTACGCTGAATGAATTCGAATGATGGACTGTTATGCTAAGCATGTAATTACGCTCTAGGTATTTTCTGCGTTTGGTCACAAAGAGATTACACGATGAAAGAAGATATTTTCGTGAAAAAGGGGGCAGAGGGGGTAGAAGCTTAAATATGATATAGTGTCACGCACCACATACATACACGTGTGATTGGATTAAGGGGGGATGGGAACAGGTTTGGGTTGAAATTAGACAAAAATCATGATTGTTACAAAGTGACATTGAAATGAATTATTAATATATTTAATTGAAAATCTATCTGTGGGATGTATAACTTTTTGTTGTTTTAGTTATTTATAAAATATAAAACCTGCATATTACTCTACAGAGTTAATCAAAGGGTTGGTAAGTTTTACGATAACCCCTAAGGGTCCAGGGTTTGATTGCCTGACCATCTGCTTCTAAACTATTTCATTACCTTTGTAACGTTTGGCTTTCTAAACTCTTTATAGGTGCATTTTTGCAGTTTCTTAAAGTTAACCTGTCTATCAATGTCCATTTAGGCAATAGTGAGGCACCCATATTTTATGAAAGTGAAGCACTGAACTTTCTAAACACAGTGTTGTACATTGCCAATTAAATAAAGACATTTACAAACGATACATTACGCGCAGGGAATTCAAACATAAAGGTCCCGAGTTCGATTCCCATTTGGCACCAGTGAGTCATTCTCAAAAGGGAAATAATTCACACGGTCACCAGGGTTTGGTTAGTCAGGGTTAAGATCGATTTAGAGCAACCTATTATTCGATTACTAGAAAAATATCTTAAACTCATGTAAAATCCAGTCGACCTCGGTAGTCTTGGGGTAAAGTGAACTTTATGAAACCGATTTTCGAGGGTTCAAGCCCAGCTAAGGTCGACTGATGGGTTTGTTTGCGATAAAAATCCGTAGCACAATTCCCTTCGTACGGGAAGAAAGTCGTCGGGGCCGTATAGATTGTGGTATGTAAAAGAACCTTCTTAGGTATGTGAAAATACCTTTTCCTGGCAAAATTAGTAGGCTAATTCACTCTTGCTCGTAGAAATTCTTGTTTATAAATATAATCAGTCAGTTCAGAAAGTCTACGTTAAATATCTCAAGTAAATAAAAAATCAAATAAAATCTAAAATTCACAAACTCTTGACAGAATTGACGTAGTTGGCCGCATAGGTAACGGGCCTGGCTGGTGATTCTTGTTTGGCAGGTTCAAGCTACAATCCTATTTGGACGGAAAGGAACATTTTATGCCAGTTATAAAAGATACTAAAGCAATTTTCACTACGTATATACGTAAATTCATGTGATCTATAGTTGTCACGCTTTATATATAATATCAAATACCAATTAAATAAGACGAGTTATATGGTTAAACGTTACCAATGTTTGCCGTAAAGTAATATGTTTGTGTTTTCTAAAGGTACCTTTACATCATAAACCTACTATATACCCGTCTGGTTACTTAATGTATAATTTTTAACCATAATATCTTATTGATCCGTTCGAGGAAGGTTCCTTAGAAAAATTCAGCTGCTTTAGCACTAGCGCGAGAAAAGGATTAAACATTATTATATTAGCACCACGTCTTACTACCCGCTCGGGTTATACGCACTTACGCTAATATGTAATGGTAGGGTGATTGTGAGATGAAATGAAGGACCTACAGTTTAACGTGAGATCCGAACCACGGTGGAGGCCTGGCATTCAACACATTCACAAGATGTCTTGTCAGAGGTGAAGGAAGGGTTTGGCAATCAGATAAATCTGTGCTGAGACCGAGGATTGAACCCCGGATCCCAGCAGAGAAGTCCAACACCTTACCCCTAGACCACCAGGTCACCCGAGGATTAAAAAACCATAACGACTTGACTGAGGATCACACAATAAGGTTTAAACTTCTTCAGATGATGATATTACTTAATTTAACACTTATCATTCGATTATCAATAAGCAACTCTTAAATGTTTCTCCTTTGGAACAAATAAATTGTTTTTATAGTCATATAAAAAACTAATAAAATATGAATTTAGAATAAAATTATTATTTCAATTTTTTTAACCACATTCTCAAAATAATCTAGCCTCAAAATTATATTTTAGAAAACCAAAATACGTTCGTATTTATCACCTTATTTATCAAAGGAAATGATGGAAACAAAATATGCAGGAAAAGGACCGCAAGGGAGACCAAGAAAGTGTTGGGAGGAACAGATAACAGAAATTGTGCAAGTGAGAGTAAGAAAAATGGAAGCAATTAAAATAGGAATAATGATGGAAGGATAGAAGAAGACGAAGGCGTTTTAATAACCGTACCCAGCCATAGGTGGGAAACAGTTGATGATGATGATGATGATGCATTATAATGAAACACAGCCTATCCTAGACATCCATTTTGAACAAAACTGCTAGAGCCACGAAAATCTGTCATCGGTAAACTATCCTTAATATTAAGGCAATAGTTAAAATAACGATTTTTCCTCGAGGTATGACCACATAACATATAAATATCAAATTTGAATGAAATCCATTAAACTGTTTTGGCTGTATTCCTAGATCCCAGACATAATTTTAAGCCCCACTTTTGTTTTAGTCTGTGGGCATATTTAACATCAAGATCCATCATAATCTCAGGGTGATATTTGTTAACGATCACTATGCGTTTTGCTATATGGTAAAGTAAAAGAAAATGTTAGTATGTTGTGACCGTTGAGTGTATATACATTCAACGATGTTGTTGAGAGCTGTGTGGATAGACTCCTTAACCTCTCAACCATCGTGGAGGGCAGCAAACCCTCCTTCCTTAATGGACATAACATTTCTTGTAGAGATTATATCTCAGAGAAGAAACAGCGCGAGGTCCAACCGCGGCAAAGTAGCTTCTGTGACGAAGAACTTCTTGGAGACTTAGAGCAGAAGATTAATTCTCGACGACCGTCGAGGAAGGGGGTAAGGGAATTACTTCAGCCGTACGTCACCGAGCAAGATAGCGCAATTCCGCCTGTTTGGAACGTAAGGGTACATTGAAGGAAGTAACTGCCCC
>CABEEJ010000535.1:86119-109425 GCA_901482245.1 Timema douglasi
AACTGCCCCCCCCCCCCCCCCCCCCGCGGTGTAGTGAGTGGTCAGTGGACCTTGCTACGAGACCAGGAGTCCCGGGTTCGATTCTCGGCTGGTATCTTGGGTATTTTCCCTGAAAGAATAACTACCCCAACGGTTACTAGAGTTTGGAAAATGCGGGTACAAATTATCTAGTTCAATCTTCTGCATCCCTAACCCATTATTGTAATTAGTACATAAGCATATAACCCGAAAAGGTAATAAGACGCGGTGCTATTAAAAAAATAAGTAAAGAAACAAATGAATGCGGGAGTTGGTAGACCCATTATGTTCATAAATGATACTTCAATATTTTTTTAAGTTAACTAAAATAATTTTAAAGCTGACCCGACATTTATCTCCCCCACTATCCTCTATCCTTCCCCAATTTAAAGTCCCCTCCCCTCTTTTCTCACAACTCACCCGTCTAAAACACACACTATATTTTGAAGTGTAAATAATATACGCTTTTAAGTTCTCCTTCTACAATTTAACCCCTTTAACGCAAGCAACCATTGCGGACAATTTTCTGATTCAAAATTTCCATCTCTACTTAAACCATCATCATCATCATCATCATCATCATCATCATCATCATCATCAGTAATCATTTCAACAAAAATAATGGAGAGTAGTAAGTATACTGTGGTGTACCTACAGAACATTTTACTATTATTACTTTATTTAACGTTGATAATGTCTTATTGTGAATAATGTATCAATTAAACTTTACCTTACTCATGTACGTTACACGATTATCACGTTATATTACTAATCATGTGCTGTGCCTAGTTTTTGTGGGTAAAAATACGGTCATAAGTAACTTATGTAGAATGTTCGTTCACTAGGAATATAATAAGAAATGTTAGCTTCGTTTGTCTTGGGGTAAAATGCTCACCTCAGAACCCGATTTTCTTGGGTTTAAACCCATCCCGGGCCAACTGATTTTTCTTGAGCGATCAAAAATTCGTAGCACAACTTCCTCCGGAGGGGAAGTAAAATCATCGGCCCCACGTCGATTGTGTAATGTAAAATAACCCTGTAAAGTATGTTAAAATACCTTTCCCTCCAAAATTGGTAGGCTCTTTCACTCTCACTCATAGAAATTCCTGTGTACTGATATAATCCATCGGTTCAGAAAGCTTACGTTAAATATTTCAAATAAGAAAATAAAAATAAATAATTTGTCATTCTTTGGATCAAATATCAGTTGTCATAGAAATAGTAAAGGCTCTTTATGGTTGTTTATTTTTCCGTTTACACAATATTGATAGTAAATTCACTTCAGCGAGTCAAAGCCTGGATAAGCAACCGTAAGTAATTATGATGACGTATATGACGTTTATTTTTTGATCGGTCCTGTTTAAGAACTACTAGTATAAAATAATGTTGTTAGGTTAGGTTAGGCTAGGTTAGGTTAGTCATTGACCTGATACCTATATTTCACCAGGGGAGATATAAAACCAAAATGTATTGTTTTTTAAAGGAAACAGCATAGACAAATTTTGTAAACACAAACATTTAACTTCCTTAGAACAATAAGAAGGGTTTAAATACAAACTGGCATATGGGCTTTTACCACGGTTCTCTAAAAAATAAGGAGTAAAACAGAAGAATATTTGATGAATAATTCTTGAGTTTACCGGAAACAAACAAACAAACAAACAGAGTTAAATCAAATGTACAGACAAATGTACAGTTTTATTACGTGTATAGACTCTAGATAGATGCGTATTTTTTTAAAGCATATCTGTAAAATACATTTAAGTAAAGTAACTTCCCTCGAACTAATTAAATATATATATATATATGTGTATATTACTTTTGTTTGAAACAAGTGAAAAGCACAGTTAAATTCGATAATGTAAGACAATTTGTAGCTATTCTATCCAAACGTTTGTACTTAAAAATCAGTGAAAATTAGGATCAGACAAAGTACCAAATTACGCACAATTGTTTACTGATAGTCGCTTGTTTCGTTAATAGCTGCGTGACATTTGGTTGTTCACATGGTAACACTTGACTTGTAATTAATATACCATCGAGTTAGATACTGAAACATAGCTCATGTGTATGGGGAATAACACGTTATATCTCCTTTTCTTTCTTACAACATTTGATTACGATGAGCTTAAGAAACCATCCTTACAACAAACAGACAAACAAACTAACTAAAACATCTTAAATCTCCAGACAGAATTATAAAACAAGTTTTTAATGTTGTCTTTGTTTTTACATGCCTACACAGAAGTTATCCGAAGTGTTTAAAAGATGGTGTAAGCTATTACGACTATAAAGATGACAAATAAAAATGGGATATCTAGGCAGCAAAAATTTATTATTATGTATTTTTATACTTAAAACTGTGGTATACAAATATGTGAAGAAGAAAAATATTATTTTTTAAAATTTATACATTCGTGTCCTATCTCTCGAGCTAGGATGTTACCAGGTTGAGAAATATGTTTTTGTTTGCATTCTTTGTGTTTGTTAACGATGCCGGCAAACACATTTAATAAATAATATGGATCCGACCAAATATACTTTATAAAGATGGCCGTAAATAATATAAATTTACATATTTATACATCACACATGGTTTACTTTGTTTGAAATAAACTAATATCTAGACAAGTCCTTTAACTCAGGTAGTCTGTAGGTATTGAGTGGTAACTAAATAATATAGGCCTTTTTAGTTTTAGCGACTTGTATACCTTAAATTGACCCCCCCCTTCCTGTTTTCTAAGAGTGCCAGCTATTCGAAGGGAAATACCCTCACATTGCAGTTTTGCAGATATAACGACGTTACTTTCTTAGGGATTTCGAACCTATTTTGTGAAGCGGGTTGCATCTTAACTTGACGCACCTAAGCAGTCTAAGCACTATCACACTTAGACGTCAATGTACAAAATAAAAAGAGAGGGAATAAAATGAGAAGTTCACCTTGAGAGGGCTCTTGTATATGTGTTGATAACCCTTTCCCTCTTCCTCTGACGAGTTTACACAGTACTTTAATATTTGCACCTTGAAAACATTAACTTGCTTTTTAATTTTGCCTTTTTCTTGTTTCCTATTCTAGATAGACATATGGTACCACGGACTTTTTTAATCTACATCCTGGCAGGAAGAGACTTACATGACATTTTCGTGTCCAAGCCTAAGTTGTAGATTATTTATAAAAAAGATATTTACAAAACACCACTTAAAGATAAAAAATAATAATTTTGTGAATATTTTCAGAATTATTTAAGAATGTATGGTTTTTGTTTCAACGTTATATCTTTAAAACTCGCTGAATACAACGTAAATTCACTAACATGAGAAATCCTATCTCGACCAGCCGTGACGTCACAGGTTTCTTAAAAACCACTGACACAATGTTTAGCTATCCTAGAAATGCCTGTTATAATCCTGTTATAAATGTGGCTTTACTGGTTTTGAATATGATTTGATCAATGTTTTTGACCATTTACAGTAAAAATTCGATAATCTGGCACACATGGAACTTGGGCAATACCGCATTACCAAATACAGTCAACTCTCGTTTCTACTACCTTTCACGGTTCCTTGGAAAAGGGTCATTATTTAGAAGGGGTCGTTATTGGAATTTTAACCGATTTTGTTTCACCCCCAACCCTCATAGCAAAAATTGAATTTTTTTAGAATACACATGAAAAAATACCTATTTTCAAAGAAGTCCATTATGGAGGCCTGCTTCTTCTCAGCGCCAGTTTGCTCGATGAAGTCTTTCACATTATAGAATTGAAACCACAGCTCTTCGCTAGCGCCCTAGCGTTTAAGTGCTCTTGATTAGACGTCCCCATCTTTCAGAACATATTTCGTTGTGGAGATGTCTTCAGGCACTTCTTCCATTTCTTCCTTCCCTTCTTCATCGCTGGACTCCTGCTGCTCCCTTATTATATCGGCATCATCGAGGGTGCCCCAACCTGTGATGTCATTGTCTGCTGCTATGTACTCCTCATACGTGCAGTCTGGGGCTAATCTCTGCAAAGTTTCCTCGTCGCACGGTCAAGTGAAATTCAGGGGGGCAGACGAAGGTGCTGTTGATGAGCCAGGCTGCGGTTCCGTGGAGAAGCCTGGCTGAGAATTGGCGTCCACTGGCGGTGGGGCGTCTGGGTCTTCGGCGCTGGCAGCGGCGGGAAGCACATAGACTGAAGTCTCTTCGTTGACTGGTAGGACAAAGTGGGCGTGTCGGAAGCAGTTGGCGATTACCGCCGGTCTCACGGCCCTCCATCTGGTGACGAATCTCTTCATGGTCCTGAACACGTCCCACTTTTTGACCTCCTTGCCCATGTCTAGATTCCACACCATACTCAGCACAAGCATCTCACAGAACTTCACCTTCACTTGCTGTATTATCCCCCGGTCCAGGGGTTGAAGCATGCTTGTGATGTTCTTTGGCGGAAACACCAGCTCGATGTTTCTGAGTTGGTCGAGAGCAGGATGTGCGGGGCAATTGCCAACGAAGAGCATTCCTTTTCTATTTGCGGCGTCCATCTTAGAATCAAAGCCTTGAAGCCACCTCGTGAACAACTCCAAGGTCATCCATGCCTTCCTATTAAAATCATAGTCACAAGGCAGGATTTTACCCTTGAATCCCCGGTATTTCTTGAACTCCCCGATCACGAGGGGCTTCATCTTATCCCTGCCATCCATGTTGCAGCACAAAAGTACGGTGAGGCGCTCCTTGCTCCTCTTCTCACCCTTGTACTTATCCCCTTTCACAGAAAAGTGTGATCTGGCATGAAGTTGTAGAACATCCCCAGCTCATCAGAGTTGTATAAATCATGAGGCTGATAGTGCCTAAGGATGTTTCGGAGCAATGGCATCCACTCCCTACACCGGTGTTGGGTCAACCGATGCGCTTTCACCGATGACCTTGTGTCTGGATATCGTTGTGACGCACTTTGAAACGCTCTAGCCATCCACTGGAACACTTAGTTTTCTATACCCAACCTCAGAGAAAATTTATCGGCCATCCTCTGCATCATCGGTCTGTTTATAGACACGTTTTGCGCTCTATGCTGGTTGAACCACTCCAGCATAACTTGCTCCATATTCGCGTGTGCACCCTTCAAATTTCTGGCCTTTACATTGTGGCCTTCCTTCAGCACGCTATTCACAATTTCTTCTCTTATTTTGAGAATCGTGAAAAGTGTCGACTTGATGATGCCATGCGCCGCGCAATCTCCATCTTTGTAATCTTATTCTCATCCACTCCCTGTATGATATAGCACTTCTTCACGAGCGTCAAGAAGGTCCTATTTCCACTCATTTCGTACAAATTGTAAGTTCTTATCAAAAAACAAAAAATAGCGTGGGTCGTCAAAACTCGTTCACAAAATCAAACCAAACACGTAACCAAATCGGGAATCGAAATAACAATGGCAAAAACAAGCTTGGCGCGTGATATAGCAGCAGTCGCACGCGGTGAAACATTGTCCTGCTTGTGGGAGGGGGTGGACAGATTCAAGTGGTATTGATGGGATGGCGTCTATTTTTATACCTGACCTACCCCAGTTAGTAGCAACTCAGCGCTCACTAAAATAATCGAAACCCAGCGACCTAAATAAGTGCAACAAACACATTTCACGACCGATTTATTTAAAATGTTTGACATTCTTTTCCTTGCATTTTTTCACGGTTACTCAAAAAAAGGGTCGTTACTTTGAGAGGGACGTTATTCCCGGGGTTGTAGAATCGAGAGTTGACTGTGTCAACATTTATAACAGCTTACAATATTATTAGTAATATTTTATAGGTATGTGTATTATCTATCACCCGATTCAGTGGATAAATCGCGTAAGGCTTAACTCTAGCAATAGACTGAACTTCTGATCATGGGAAGATCGGGGTTAGAATCTTGATGGATTTTGCTGACGGCAGTTTTAATCTTCACTCAAATTCAGGTACACTTATTCTTAGTTAAATCCTCCTCATCCCTAAAAGAGTAGGCTACTTTTGTAATTGATTACGTATGTTCTTGTTGCTAAAATTCTACCTATTACCAAATTTAAATCTCTTGGTATATAAAGCCAACTTTCTTCTAATGAGTTTAATGTGGGAATGAAAAGAATGCAAGAAAAAGTCAGTGTTTTTTTGCAGTTTTTATTTCAAAACTTTTTTCTTTGTTGCTCAAAATTAAATCAAATATTGTTTAAGTACAAACAAACAGATTAATTTTCTTCACATGGTGATATCAACAGTTGTTGAATATCTGTCGAGGGTGTCCTAGGATTATTATTTTTATTATTAGCACCCTGTCTTAGTATCCGTTCGGGTTGTACGCACTTACGCTAATGTGTAATGGTAGGGTGATTGAGAGATGAAATGGAGGACCTACATTTTAACGTGGGATCCGAACCACGGTGGAGGCCTGGCATTCCTCACATTAACAAGATGTCTTGTCAGAGGGGAAGGAAGGGTTTGGTAATCAGATAAATCTGTGCCGGGACCGAGTTTTGAATCCCGGACCACCAGCACTGAAGTCTGACACCTAACCCCCTAGACCACCAGAACACCGGTGTCCTAGAATTGAATGACATATTTTTCTTTTCATTAAAAAAAAGTGTATCATCTAACGCCACCATTCTCATGACAGGTATTAAACAACTGTTGATATCACCGTGTGAAGGATATTATACACTCTATTTCTAATGGAGCAATATTTTATTTACTTAAGCCCAAAAATAAATGTTTTGCCATGAAATTGCGAAAGTACTGACCTTTTCTCGCGTCCTCTTCCATCCCACCTTAATGGAAGTATGATTACAACTACCCTTAAATAACAACATAGAAACTGTTTAAAATATTATATAAATAAAGAATATAGTGTGTCTTGAACATAAAGCAGCAGTTTTTTTTAAGAGACCCCAGTGTTTATCTACGCCTGAAGAGGAAGACAGGTGCATTTACTCCCTTCCTTCCCCTCTATGAAATATGAGGGTTTAATGTTTAGGACTAGACTTCACCCCGAGGCACGTTATGAAATGTTTCAAGCATGGGGGTGGGAGGAGAGGTGTTTTGGAGGAAAGGGATGGTTGTCTAGGGACGTTTTCAACCCTTAGTGGCTTACAAAGTGGCTGACAAGAACTCCTACGGTGCCGTTTCAATCTTCATTTATAATGTGAGGCGTTTTATATTTCGTTCAGAATTTACTAAACATATTTTTGGCGTATGAACCGAACGGGTAGTAAGACAATATACTAATTTTTTTTTATATTTTGCGTAGAAGAAATTCACATGTAATAGTTCTCAAACTAAATTTCAAATTACGGGTAGAAAAGGTGTTTCTTTTTTGTATAGTTATTAAAACTTTAACCTAAATTTTAAATCTACAAATCTACTAATCTATGAAAGTGAAAACAATAGTGTTTTTTTTTACGTAAATTTTAAATATTGGCTATCACGGAAAGATCTAGTTTGCTGTAATTTGATCCACTATTTTTGGCAAATGTTTATGATGTCGCCTTCATTTTTAGCAAAAATAATTAAAAATAGACCCATTGAGCAAAATTATGAAAAACTGTTAGTAAGTCTACTTGAGTGACTCTTCAACACAACAATTAAATTTATGATAACCTAAAGAGGATTTATATTTTTTTTCATTTTGAACGTAATTAAGAGCCATAAAATAAATATGTCTTCCATTAATAATTCTATTTATTCAAGGTGGCAAAAATCTTCCTTTCCGTAGTTATATACCAAATAGCATCAGGTTTTATAAAGTTAATAAAACTGAGATAACGGATGTATAAAAATATTTTTTTTTTAATTCCAAAATTGAATATGAAACATTTTAACTGCATTTATTACATATATTTTTATTAAACTTAGCACTAATCTATTTAGCTGCCTATAGCCCCAAATGGGTAGTGGGATGCATTGAAGAAGGATTTTTTTTTCAAATATATATATATATGTCTCTATACGCCAGCCCAATGCTAGAACGGGAAATGTAGCTTCATTTTCTCCCAAAGTGATTTGAAGAATTTACTACATATTTTATTTGTCTAGTTCACCAGATGATCAAAATCCTGGAGCTTCATTTTAACGTTTCGTTTGAAATAAAATATCATTTTAAACAGTTTTTAAAAATTACAACGTAAATTAGACTTATATTATACTATTTAGAAAATTGAAAACTGACGCCTGGACACGGGAATCGAATCCGGGACCTTCGGATTAGTATGCAAATGCTCTAACCACTGAGCTATTCAGGAACTATCCCGTGCCCAGGGTCATTCTTCACTCATATTTTAAGGCAGTCTCTATGATGGACGTGCGGAAATCGTCTCTTACAAATGTGTGATTTTTTATTAAGATCATGAGCTATCAGATAACGCAGCCACACACTACTCGGTAGTTGGCTTCATGCTCCCACTTGTACAGTTATTATAATTGTGAGGGTTCGATTCCCGTGTCCAGGTGTCATTTTTCAATTTTCAGAATATTATATCTAACTATATACGAGTAAATCCTCACTAAAAAAAAATTGGTAATAGCCTTGGCTATTTGATTCTTATATTATACTGTTTAAAAGTTGACGATAAATTTAATTACGGTTCCTAACCGGCCCCGTAATGTAGTGTGTCCAATTCACCTGGCTACCAGTCTAGGGAGCCCGGGTTTGGTTCCCAGATGTTACCTTGGGTATTATTTTCCCCGAAAGGGGAATCACCCCAATGATCACCAGGGGTTGTTTGGTTAGGTTTAAGTTAGATTTAAGTGTTTCCACTGGTTCCACTCCCTCATACTCACTATCACCATCACCTCATCTCATCGTGACATAAAAAGAGACTCCACGGAAAGGATGTACGATTAGTACATTCGGGCGTCTCTTCAGCAACGGTAAATTAGTACTGGATAATATTTCCCCTACTTGGCTACAGATGATGTAGCCCAGACGCGCAATAATATACTATCTCAGTTTTTTTTTAAATAGTTACCGATATTAAGGTTGTAGCATAGGAACCGCGAGCTTCGGGCAGTATTTTTGCAATCTTTATACCAACTATTTCTTTTTGTAAAAATAAATTAAATATTGCTCCAGTACAAACATAGAATGTAGTTTTCTTCACAAAGTGACCTTAAAATTTCTTAAATATCCTGTTAAGGGTGTTCTGGAATTTTACGACAGCTTTTTCTCTACATTTAAAAAGTTTCTCATCAAATTAATGTTAATATGCTCATGGCAGATATTAAAGAACTGATATTATCACCATGTTTAGAATATTACTCTACATTTCTTCTGGAGCAATATTTGATTTATTTTGGCAAAAAAAATAATATTAAAACTGCTAAAACCTTTTCTCGCGTTCCCTACATCCTCCACATTAAATTTTTTGTATGAAAAGTGATTCTGGGTTTTGTCTTTAGATAGGACTTTGTTTATGTGTGCACGTGTTATTTTACTTAAAATTAACACAATACCAAACACTTGTGTGTTGTTGATTTTCTTTATTTCAGTAAAATTAATATAAAACTATTTCAATAAATATTTAAAATATCACCTAGGGCGTAGGCGCTTAAATGATCCGTTAAGAAAGAGTGCTTGGTAAGGATATCAAACCCAATACCTTTGAGGCGATGCTCTCGATTCTTTATGGAATCGATATAATTGAGAATCGATCTTAATTTCACGATTCTTGATACCTTGACTCTCATCTCTCGTAAATGCCATTGATTGAAAGTTTTGGCATCCAAACGAAACGGATTTATTCTGAATCGGGTAAATTTTTGTTTTGACCATTGATTAGCTATTTTGTCGTTTCTCTTTAGTATCGACAAAATTATAAATGTATTAAATACGGCATTTTCTGTTCTGGTGATTTTGCGCAAATAAAATAAATGGCTGTTTTGTTAGAGGTTTAATTTACTTTCTAGGATTCTTTTTCTTCAACTTCGTGGCGTTGTGGTATATAAATAAATGGATAAGATGCATAGATAAATATTTAAATAATTGTAAACGTTGAATCTTAATCGAGAATACACAAAATCGAGATTAAAAATTTTAAGAATACGGAATCAAGAAAATCGTGACTTCTCGTATGTTTGGTGATAAATTTGTTGTCTTTAAGTTAAATTAGTTTGTAAATTGTATATTAATGTACACCCAAGTTTAAACAAATGTTCATCTTAACCAACTAAATAAAATAAAAAATGTCTTCTCGCCGCACTTGAGTCGCTTTTGCCAGTAATTCCAACCTCAACCGATATGAATAAACCCTCTCGTAGTATAAAGTTTGAAGGTCCCATCCATCACCTTCTCTTATGTATGTATACTCGTGCGCTAACGCGTCCCTTGACATCCCACTGAAGAGGGTAATAATGTCTCCCATCCACACACTCACACACACACACACATATATATATATATATATATATAAACTAGTAGGCACATACATGTCTCCAGAAGCTATATCTCACGCCATACAGGCTTTACCACACACACACACACACATCCTCAATAATCAATATGAGGGAAATATTGATCCATCTTGGCATGTCAAACTACATCGCAGCCTCGCATAAGAACTAGAATATATCGGGAATAGGAAGGTGGTGAAATAGGGGGGAGGGGGGGTAGAGACTTTAGGAGAACAAATCTTTCTCTTCTGTGAATCCATACGTTGTTGTGTTGAAATATATCTACAGACACACACATACACTTTCGAGAAATGGATGTATTTATGACTTTTAAGATTACTTATTTTACTAGAAGGTATAGTTGAACGCTCTGACTTCATCTTTTCCACTTGCTCGTCATTGACGTAAAGGTCGTGGTTAGAATTCCGTAGCCGGCTGCACCGGGATTGATCCCAGAGATGTGATTTTCGTTGTGATTTTAAGATGGCGTGTCGTGGAGGGTTGCTAGAGTGGGTGGAGGTTTTAAAATCCTCACACTCTGTTCACCTGAAAGATAGCAAGATTAACTTATAACGTTCCCTCTATCCTTATAGCTTATAAGATATGGCCATAGTGTAATCAGTCAAGGAACGAAATACCTTTTTGATATGTTCTCCTTTATTTGTTTCCCTTTTGACCAATCACATATGATACCTGATCATGGAGTGTTTGATGTATTGTGTATGAGAACGTAATACAGATAGCTGACTAATTCTGCTAACCCTAGTAATAAACAACTCCACGTGAATTGCTTCTCTCCACGCTAATTAATACTACTTCTTGGATACCACCGATCCCTTCAATTAAGTCGTTAAGAGTCCACCTACTGGAGCACCAAGGACGTGTTTCAGACGTTCATACACTCTGCAATATTTAAAGAGTGTTTTGCGATCTACAAATGCTTCAAACAAAACTAGAGATAAAAAAGTATCAATGTTTTTTTTACACTTTAGGATTCAAAACTTCGCACTTTAAAGTTTTGTAACTAAATAAACAAAAAAATCATGAAAAGGTGAAATTGTCTAAATTTTAATGACGTTTCACACGTAATTGCCCAAGGATCAAAGTATTAAATGAAATTAATAGCTTTCATCATGGCAGGCCCGGCTCGGCTCCCAGCTCGCGTGAGGTATTATGGGAGTAAAAAGGAAAAGAAAACACCTACGCTATGCCAGAAATGTGTGCAGTACATTCGTATTTGAATGATTACTCGAAATTTTCCGCGGTGACGATGGGGGACAAAGCGACAAAGTTTCTTGTTAATAACTACAGTATATCCCTGTTATGACAGAATGAAGATTTGTGCACAGTGCTTATCTATGAAGACATTCTGAAATGGTCAAAAAACGACTTTTTCAACACAGTTTTTATCTAAATATCATTTATTAATTCATCAATGTTCAGTATTAGTAACCTCTATTAACTCTTTATCTACATTAATGTTTAATAAGAAATTATCCACGTGCCGACTGTATCAAATAGTTTATTGGCATGTGATGCATGTCTTTTGCCCGGGAGCTTGTGCCTTCTGGTTTTTGTGCTCGACCATCAAACCAGTAGGCCATTAAAACGGTTCATGATGAATAAACCGATTATAACTATAAAAAAAATAGAATTTACTTTGAATGTATTACTATAATGATTTGAAGCTGATAAAAAAAAATCTGCTTACACGAATAGCAATTATCCTGTATGATGGTCCAATTTAAAGCCACGTTTCCACAATACCTCATTGGATGTCGCAGCTCCGAGTTGTCCACCCCTGTTCCATAGGAAACACTCCCCTCTCGTTATATTATGGGACATGGGGATAATCGCATTTCAGTGTGTAGGCTGAAATACAACAGAGTGAGATTGGACGTTCCCAGAAGCACATCTAGAGGACCAGAAATCCCCCTCCCTCTACCTCTCTATATGTTCACCTATTAACGGATTAGAACCAATCCTATCATCATGTAGATGTATATTCACCTTGTCTGATAGTCTCTCTGTCCATCTCCCGGACCAACAGGAGGTCTTCGGCGCACTTTGTAGCCCCCCCTTCCCCCTCCCCTTCCGCGACTCACACGACTACGGATCAGGAGGGGGTGGTTAAATTACCTCGTATGCATGGTTGATCAGAAATAGGGGACCGGCGCTATAATCGTTACCCTATTACCGGGAGAAAGGGCGTCCGACCAAGAAAGGGTGTTAGCGTATTGAATGGTATCTGCGAGCTGGGAATGTATTCTCTAGTTTGGTGCCGGGCTTAAGGGCACCGTCTGTATATCCACACATTGCGGTATTTCTCATGGGAATGGCAGTAGGCCTAGATAATATTTTTTTTTAAAAACCATTAAAATAATCTTTAACTGTCATAGAAATTTTCGTTTCGATACTATTAAAGAGGATGAGATTTATTTATTTGAGGAACGCTATATTTGTATTTATATATAATTACTTTGATCGTAGAATTGCAAATTTCGTGTGAAAAGTCATTGAGAATGAGCTGATTTAATCGTTTCATGTTTAAAAAAAAATAATTTAGTTGTGCTATCCAATAGGGTGACCTGGTGGTCTAAGGGTAAGGTGTCAGACTTTTGTGCTAGGGGTCCGGGGTTCAATCCTCGGTCCCGGCACAGATTTGTCTGATTGCCAAACCCTTCCTTCAACTCTGACAAGGCATATATTAATCACAATTCGTGAATGTGTGGAACGCCAGGCCTCCACCGTGGTTCGGATCCCACGTTAAACTGTAGGTCCTCCATTTCATCTCACAATAACCCTACCATTTCACATTAGCGTAAGCGCGTATAACCCGAACGGGTATTAAGACGCCGTGCTAATAATAATTATGATAAATTTCAGCAAGATTTCCTGAAGTGTTTGTTTCTTAATTTATATTTTAAACTCTATCGCCCCGAAATGTATAGACTAATTCCTTTAAATTCCAACTTTTTTTTATATTCACCCTATCAGTGTAAGTGTCCCGGACGGGTAGGAACGCGTGAATAACAAGAAAAAAAAACATTTTTATCATAGAGTAACAAAATTAAAAAACTTATAACCAAATTTACTTTCTTTTAGCAAAAAATTTCTTAAATACGAGACCGAGAACCCTAATTTTTTTTTTCTTCGCTTTTCTTCTATTACTTCTTGTGTCTTTTATAGGTTACCCGCTTGTCCCCTTCTTCCACCCTAAAAACACTCGCGACCAACCCCTAGCGTCCTGCCCCTGAAGTTATAGTTAATTAAATATGCAATAAACATGGAACTAGAATACAGGCAGTTTACCGAGATTATGTGTTTGTTTACGGCGCAAAGTTACGGCATAGGTTAGAGGAAAATACGATATGGGGAGGGGGGATTTATGGATTCACTGAAACTAATACCCGCAGTAAAAAAAGGTTCTATTCCGATATTAATGCTAACATTTTAACCAGATTGGTACAGTCCCTTGTGTAACTAGACTATACACTATAAGGGTTGGCAGTGGCAGATTTAGGTGCACATTTAGCACGCTGGACTTGGGATTCGCCAAGCTTGGTTTCGATAAAAAAATAAATATTTAAACTTAAACCCCACCCGTAGGTACGTGGGATAAGGAACCAGTCTCGTCTTGAATGGTTTACCTGTGATGAAAGGTTGGGGTTTTGAATCCCAGCCAAGTATTCCGAGGTATTTTTTTCTCGCGTGCTTTTCGACCCTCTCTTAGTGCAAATGTGGGTGTATCAACTCTAATTTCTAACTTCATCGTTGTCTCATTGTAAATAAGCGGATAGCCCTAGCAGAAAGTAAGACGTAAAGCAAGGGGGGAAAAAATCCAAGAGACGCAATTAACGAAACATTATGAGGAAAATGAAGGAGAAAAGTTGATTAGAGGAAACGCACCCGCATTGACGGGGATAGCCACACGGAAAGTTACTTTTGGAGATTCACCCCTCATTGCACCAGGCTATGTTTATAATCACATATTGCCCGTCAATAGTGACCAAATTTAATTAGTCTAACGTCAGATACTGCTTACACACAGCTGTGGGTGTTGGTGTAAAATAGGGACGATCAGGTTTGAATATATTGGCTCTCAATTATACTTTCAGGTATTCTCTGGTGCATATCCTTAAAACTATTCCTTCACCTAATTCCTTAAATTATATAGTTAAAGCCCACATCAGGGGCCAAGTAGCTTAAGGCGTTTAGCTCGCATGTTTTTATTTTATTTAGCACTACGTTTTACTACCCGTTCGGGTTATACGCCTGAGTACTAATTACGATGATGAGTTAGGCAGCAGGAAGGTTGAATATAGAGGAAGTGAACCCTCATTTGCATGGAGGTAGTGTGGTAAAACATTTATTAAAAACCACCCCAGTTCACCCGAGCGAGATTTAAACCTTTATCTCCCTGTCTTCAGCAATATAGCTCAACACGAAACTAGCGCGTCAGCTAACTACGCCACTGAGGTGGGTTGTATTAAAATTGATCCATAATTGTTGAATTTGAGTCTTCATAATTAAAACACACCTCAATATTCATACACTGTTCAAATATTTGATATGCCCTCGAAACATTTTGTATGACTTAAGAGAAATGTAAAATCGAGATTTATTAATCTCTCCATTTATAAAATGTATTTAAAAATTCAAATTATAATCTACTCTCTAGAAGTGTGTAAACAGTTTTCTTAAATTGATGCTAAAAACAACAAAATTTAAATTGGTCCAGTAGACTGTGGTAATGGTTTCCTTAAATTTCGTGTAAGTTATGGAAAATTTGTTTTCCTAATTTTATTTTAACAGTACGTTTGTTCAGATTAGACGCATATATTATATAACCTACATAAACATATATTGTAATTACTCTAATGGTGAATGGATGATAAAGAAAGCGTTTTAGAGGTAATATACCCGTATATGCGTGAAAGGAGAGTGGGAAATCATTTAGGATGAACCACCCTAAGTAGTCTCGACCAGGATTCAAATCCCGATCTCCCCGTCATCAGCAGGCCAGTCTAACAAGATATAACTGAATTACTGAGGTGGGTGAAAATTAATTATTTTCAATGCGATAGTACTCAAAAGTAAATGCTTTTATATTACAAAATAATAAAATACAATCGGTTTGGTAAAACTAAATAAATTGTGGAATCCAGTTTGAATATTTTTGGAATTTTGATATTTTTAAGTATATTATCTTGAGTATAAGCTTTCAAATTAAAACATAAAATGAAATCATTTAGACATAACTTTTGGAATCATTTTCTAAAGGAACTGATTCACGTTTTAAATAGGGAGAAGATATATAAAGTATCACAATGGCAGCCATATTATGTAAGCATAGCGGAAACAAATAGCTTGTCAACAAACCACACACTACACCCATAGAAAAGAGTCAAATAAAAGTACACCCAAAAGGTGGTTCGGTCCTTTTTTTCTCTCTCTAAAACGTCACTCACGATGAAAATCATAATTTATTTTATGTCAGCCATGAAGAAATGTTACAATTTGTCACGTGTGAAGGGAGGAGGGAGATTCTATCCTTTGATGAGGCGACGTGACAAGGTAGTGATGATGAAACTGCACGTCATCGTGTTTCAATTGTAGGGGAGGGGGTGGTGAGTTTAGGGTGAAGGGGTGGGGTTGGTTACCTGTTGGTTTCTTGTGACAAAAAGGAAAGGTGGGGAGGGTGATGAAGGTCAAGGGATGATTGAATGTTTTGTCTAGCAGCTCTTTACCATGTCAAGGTTTGACAAAAAAACAAGTAGGTTTATTAATGCCAACATCATACATAGAGCTCCAATATGATTTTCATATTATTAAAATAATAGTTATTTATGAGGATTCCGACTATTAATAGTTTTTTAACTTTGGAAATTAATAGTAATGAATATTTTAAAATTATACTGTCACATATTGGGCTAACTTAAGGCCCTTGGCCCTGTCGAGTGAAAGTCTAAAACCAATTTTGTGGGATGGTGGGCAGGAGGATGAAAGGCATGGCGTGGCTTCACAACCGACCAAAGTATCCTTCCGCGCCAACAAGAACAGTTGGATCATGGAAGCCATATATGGCGCTAGCTAACAGACAGGTCTTGCGTAGAAATAATACGTTTGGAAATATCAGTTTTCTGGAGAACAAGTGAAATTTTGATGATACTATTTACAACACCCCTTCTAAGATAATGTATCTATGTTTATTAATTGTTACATTTTCTTATTTTTTGTTATGATATCGGTGGTTTAAAACGTCAATTTTATCTATATTTGATTACCGCTAAAATTATAGAAGACGTATGTATATAAAAAGTATAACTTAATCAACATGATTCTACTCTTGAACAAACCGTTTCCGAAAACAAAATTGCAAAACAATAAAAATTCTCAAAGATAGCCGTTTGTTCCCACGGCTCTGCATTTCCACGTCAAATGAAAAGGGCCAATCGCCTTAATTTAAAATCCATTTGGTGATACCTATATAATGTAAATTAATATTTAATAGGACGAATAGATGTTTTGTTGTAATCTTGTTCGTACATTGATTTAAGCTGTATAATATTAGTTATTTGAAAACAATAGCCCCCCATTTTGTTCATAATTTTAATTCTATTATTACTGATTTAAATATACAACCATGTATATAAATTTTTTATAATACGATTTGGTGACCTGGTTGTCTAGGGGTAAGGTGTCGGACTTCTGTGCTGGCGGCCGGGGTTCAATCCTCGGTCCCGGCACAGATTTATCTGATTACCAAACCCTTCCTTCACCTCTGACAAGACATCTTGTGAATGTGGGGAATGCCAGGCCTCCACCGTGGTTCGGATCCCACGTTAAACTGTAGGTCCTCCATTTCATCTCGCAATCACCCTACCATTACACATTAGCGTAAGTGCGTATAACCCGAACGGGTAGTAAGACGCGGTGCTAATAATAATAATAATAATAATATAATACGATTTGTAAATTGTGAGAATTAAACAGTGATTTGTTTATTAATGGCATGAGAGAGTTTTTAAACGGTGCGATGATCCTTATTGTTGGTGATAATATTTATTTTATGATCTAATAATGCAATAGTACAAAAAAAAAATTAAAGATTTTTATTTCTGAAAAAAAAAGCACACACATTTAAACCAAGATTTATTCAAACATATTATTTATAAACGAACTTAACAAAACGCAACACATATTTATCTTAGATAAGATGCCAGGGAGCGAAGGTCAGCCAATTCTTACTTATTTTTTACAACAAAAACTTTTTTTTTACCAAAATAAGTATTTAAAAAAAATGTTTCCGTAAGAACGTTTAGTTTAATTTTGTACCTAAAGTAATTTTAATATTGGTTTTATATCCGTCTTGACTTGAGTATAGTGACATTTGACGATAAACTTTTTAAATCGAAATAAAAAGTCCTGGTTAAATTCCACGATGTCCACGCAAATGTTAAAGAACTGTTGATATTACTCTGTGTAGAAAATTAAACTAAACTTTAAACAAACTTAAATAAATGATACGATTCACCACTTAGACTTTCTCTTCCCTTTATCTAAGAATTGATATATTTACTTAAAACACTTTAAATTGGTTAAATAAAATAAGGTACAATTTTTACTGACACCTAATGAAAATATATGGTCGGGTGCACCGCAAAGACTTTCTCTCTCATTAACGTACAAATGGAGTTATTTACCCAAATCTTGAAATATACATGAAACGAAATAATAAATATTGCTACCCAACAGAGCATAAATGAAATAATAATTTACACTGCTACAGAAACATAGTGAGACAAAAAGTAATATCTCTGTTCTACAAAGAGCATAACAACTTCCCAGATCTAAATTTAAAAATTATACTTGCCAATAGATAGACTATTAATTTAATTAAAATATATTTCAGATTAATTTTGTTTACTTTGAATAGTAGACTTTATAAAATGCGCAGGAGGATGTTTTATATAGAGTTTTTGGTTGTTGTTTTTTACCTTGACTATTTGACTTAACCCGCCTCGGTGGCGTAGTTGGCTAACGCGCTTGTCGTGTTGAGCTCAATCGCTGAGGGCGGGGTGATCGAGGTTCGAATCTCGGCTGGGTGAACTGGGGGTGGTTTTTCCTAAATGGTTTTTCACTCCCCCTCCACGCAAATGCGGGTTCACTTCCTCTAATTCAACCTTCACAATTCCTAATTCATTAGCGTAATTAGTACTTAAAGCGTATAACCCAAACAAATAGTAAGACGCGGTGCTAAATAATATTTGACTTAGTTTCTAACATTTTTAAACTGAGTCCTATTTTTCTACAAACGTCAATTGCACAATTTTCTTGTATTCCTTTTATTTAATTTATCTAATCTGGTCTTAGTGATTCCTAGTACTATGTAAATCTAAATTTTAATTTGTTTCCACTAACAAATTTGAATTTAGATCTAAATAGTATTAGGAGTCAATAATACCAGAATATATAAATTAAATAAAAGGGTTACAATTAAATTGTGAAATTAACGTTTGTAGAAAAAAAAAGGACTCAGTTTAAAAAATGCTAGAAACTGAGTCAAATAGTCAAGGTATAAAGTATATAAAAAACCTCCATATCCCTCATGGGCATCCTATAAGGTCAACTATTAAAATTAAAAAATTAATCTGACATATATTTTTCTATGGATATAGAGGTGAGGGGGGGGGGGGNGGGGGCTAGGAGGCTGAGGGAAGGACCAAGGGACAGATGGCTGAAAGAAGTAACGAGGAGTGTGGAGGAAAGAGGGAGAAGACTAGGTCAAGGTGGAGGGAGAGAGATGGTAGGAGGAAAGAAGGCGGTGGAGAGGCTAATGTTCCAAACAGACCCTGCCGGTGGCTGATCGTTGTTCATGATGATGGTGATGATGATGATGATGATGATGAATATTATACCTACTACAAAATGCAGTGATACGTTATCTCGTATCTCAAAGAGTTGAGGAGATATAATTAAAATTGAAGATATCCGATTATGTAACGTACCCTCTTGTCATTTTACCGTACAAATTAGATGCGTCATTTTTATTGTGATATTAAAAAGTCCCTAGATACGAATTTTAATTTTTAAATAATCATTAAAGCCTATTTTGAGAAAATCAGTCTTTTTTTCTCTCTTTTTAGTCCAGAGGTAAAATATCCTTAATTTTTTGGTCAGACATCAAATTCAAAAATCAACTCTGTCGGGGGAGATTTTAAGGAAACCCTAGATACCAAGTTACAGTCCGATCGATAAAATGGTTTCGGCTCTAGGTCGAGATTCATTCGCACACACGACTCGATTCTTTTGACGATCACAGTACTTCTTTCTCCGAGGTGTCAGATAAGAGTATAAAAAATATTGACCATAACTGACGTCCCTTTCAGTACAACCTTAACACATCTCGAATTCAGTTGTGTTAATTGCTCTATAATTAAATATACAAATCACAATACTTTAAAAATTCAAAACGCGAACCATAAAGCGTTGATACGCAGATCACGATTGTGCCCTTTAAAAGAACAACAAGAAACCCACCTCGGTGGCCGCGTGGTCTAACGCGCGACTCTCGCAGTATACTAGACTTCTGATGACGGGGATATCGTGTTTCGAATATAAATCAGGTGTACTGGGGCAGATTTTCCCCAAAGTGTTTTTCCCCCACTCTCCCTCCACACAAATTCGGGTACACTTCTTATAAATATAACCTTCCTAATCCTTAAATCCCTTTTCGTAATTGTTGCATACACGTATAGCATGGACGGGTAGTAAGACGCGGTGCTAATAGAACAAGAGCCCCATCCAGCCACGGAGGGCCGGTAGAAGGGGTTGTGTCCACCCCTCCGCGCAAGACGGTAGCCGTCCTGTGGACCAGATGGGAGGCTGTTGCCTCCAGGGGAGAAAGATCACTACATCATTACTCGGAGTTAATGGTCGTTAGTGGCAAGACACCGAAGCGCTCCTTTAGCCGGTGAAAAGAGAGTGAGATGATTAATGACCCCCTTTTCACCCGCCGCGGTTCACTTGTTTATGAGGCACTCGTCACCGGTGAATACAGTAGGATCTTGTCCGGAACGAAGTTTTCACAAAACACAAACATGTGTTGTTTTTTGTGTTGATGACATTTTATCGTATCATTAGTTTTCTTTTTCAGCACCGTGTTTTACTACCTGTTAGATCTATACGCTTATGCACTAAATACCCTAATGTGTTAAGGATGAGGAAGGTAGGATTTTAGTAGAAGTGCACACGTATTTGCGTAGAGGGAGAGTGGAAAAGACATTTAGGAAACCTACTTTCAGTAGACCCGACCGGCATTCTAACCTCGATCTTTACGTCATCGTCAGTCTAATCTGTTGAGAGAATGACGCTTTAGACCATGTGACCACCAAGCGTGTGGTAATAAGGTTGAAAACTGTGCTAGTAAACGTCACGAAATATACGACAGATTATTCGTACAACAGTTTGTTATATGGGCTAAGGCGTCACTCTTGTGTAAGGCTTGCCCGCTTAAGATTTAGATTTGGGTCTACTAAGGGTAGTTTTTCATATATAGTTTCCTACTCTCCTTCCACGTAAATGCGGGTATATTATTTCTAAAATGTTTTCTTCCTCAACCCTACCTTATTAGAGTAACTAACAGACATGCGCATAACCTTAACAGGCAGTATAAGACGCGACGATAAAAGTATTAAAAATCTAAACAAAGCTATATACTTTTTTATTTTAATAGGGGTGCTTATCGGGGACTTTCCCAATCCCACATACTTATATTAAATTGACACACGACTTACAAACTAGTTTACAACGTGATAGTATATCTAATACAACACACCCACTGCTGTGTATAGTTGCTAAGAGCATAGCAATACTAATCCGTGTATAAGTACTGATTTTATATGTTAGTAGGTGACCTGGTGGTCTAGGGGTAAGGTGTCAGACTTCTGTGCTGGTGGCCGGGGTTCAATCCTCGGTCCCGGCACAGATTTATCTGATTACCAAACCCTTCCTTCACCTCTGACAAGACATCTTGTGAATGTGGGGAATGCCAGGCCTCCACCGTGGTTCGGATTCCACGTTAAACTGTAGGTCCTCCATTTCATCTCACAATCACCCTACCATTACACATTAGCGTAAGTGCGTATAACCCGAACGGGTAGTAAGACGCGGTGCTAATAATAATAATATATGTTGGTACCACCCGAAATATATCAATGATCTCATAAATACACAGTCAAAGACGAGAACTAATCTTTAACATAATGCACTAATATTAAAGTTGTTTTATCTCTAAAACAAATATAATTTATCATACCGGTGATTCATTGTTTTAGTTGAATAATGTATAATACATTCATTTTCATTTTCATAGGAAGACAGGTATAAAAGTTTATGGATCTACATTCACGCTTTATACCTTATTCCATGGGATCTACAACTGTTAGTCATATATGATATAAATAAACACCTATAAAATAACACAAAATAATTTAGTAAGAGGTTACCAATTTTGTCAGCATTTTAATTTTTAAAATTATTTTCTGAACGTCTTTTTTCTACCAAATTGATATACTTATAGGCCTTTATGACAACTCAAACCTCTAGTTTATAAAAATGAGCAAGCACATAAGTTAAATAAACTCCTTACTAGTCTCGATGAATATTTAATTAATATTACCCACACATATGTTCACGATGTCTATGGTGTAAAGTTCGGAATATATAGAAACCCTGATGACAGGGAGGTCGAGGTTTGAACCTCAGACGCAACTATGTGATTTATCATGTTAGTTTCCCCTTTTCGATTCACCCCTATCGCTCCCATGCCCTCCCCCTCTCTTCATAACAATGCCACTCCCATGATTTAAAGTTGTTAATACACTTGTTCTAAACTTACTCTACCAATAAAAAACATAATAATTAATATTATATTTTAACTTTTAATTATTTTTTTAGCACCACGTTTTACTTACTACCTGTTCAGGTTATACGTCTATGTACTAATTACACTAATAAATGAGGGATTATGAAGGCTTAATTAGAGGAAGTGTATCTGTATTTGCGTGGAGGTAGAGTGGAAAACCACCCTCATTGTACCCGACTGGATTCTAACCCAGATCTCCCCGTCTTCGGCAGTCTCAACCGACACAAGATTAGCGCGTTAGACCACACGGCCACCGAAACTGATCAAATTATACATTTTAATTACACTTCCCGTGAAAATAGACAATTGAGGTCAACGGAAACAAAAATATATTCCAAACGGCCAAACTTACATTTGTTTCATAGAATCAAACACATGTTTTCTACACAAGATAACAGTTTTTAATCGTGGAGCTGTTATTACGAAACGATTCCCATTTGTGTGCGCGGAATCAGAGAGAGGGAAACTAGCTGACATAAATCTAGAATAATAATTATCCTCTCTTCTGTGTCCCAAGTTTCGCTGTTCGACTCGTTCAACCGTGACTTTGGAATAAATACCGGGCTATAGCAGGATTCACAGTACAATACTCTATATTATTAATACTAAATGTGGTGGGATGTTTTTTCATTTTATTCAATGAGTGCTAGAGAAGTCTCGCCATACAATATGTTGTAAATATGCAATATTTCTCTGCCTACACCCCACCCCCACCCCCCCTTCACCACACCTCTATAACCGAGTATGTGTTTCAGTGCCCGTAATTTACATACCCCGCCGGATTTCCGCGTGCAAGTCATATGAAGAATACAGAGAGAAAACGGGGTATGTCACCCCTGACAGAAATTTCAGAAAAAGTTTTTGAACTGCTGTTAATCCAATGTTTTGGTCTTAGAAAGCACCCTTTAAGTTTGTATGAAAGAGAACGTCATTTAGGGTACGTGTTTTTTCGTGGGTTTTTTTTCTTCTATAA
>CABEEJ010000535.1:121304-136462 GCA_901482245.1 Timema douglasi
CACCCCCGAGAGATGTATTTACATGACGAGGAATAGTGCGATTTAATCCGATTAAAATTTATTAAAATTGAGTTGACACACGAGAGTTGAGTCAGAACACGTACCCCCGTGACTTGATGGTGAAGTGATGACCCTCTCTCAGGAGAGTACCACGGAGGAAAAGGAGAGGGGAAGAAGGGGTGGAAAGGGGTTAAATTAAAGGTTTGAGGGGAGGGGAGGGCCGGAATTGAAATTCTCTATGTAATGCAGCGTGAAACAGTAGGGCGTGTATTAAATGTTTGATGTGATTTGAGGGTTAAAGGGGGTGAGATTTTTAAGGGGGAGTGGGGGTCCTGTGATCAAACTTGGACAGGATACTTGGTGCTTAGCTTCAAAAGAATGGGGACAGCTAAGGGCAGTAGAGGATTTTATTTTTTTATAAATTCAAATATTATTCATTGTGAGCTTAATTACGGAACAGTCCAATTTTCATAGGAATAGCTTTATATTGACAGCTATAAAAGCTACTACAGCTACTTTAAAGTAGTAATACTTAGGGCTAAGTGATCAGCACATTTGATTGATAGTACCAATACCAATAAAATTATTAAAATAGTTGAACTTGTATCAATTTTACCCACAAAAACATTTTTTATCGGACCTTTCAGATGAAAATTGGACTGTAAGCCTGACAAAAACTCCATGTATATTATGACAGGTGCTACCTCACTAATCTAACCCCTACCATGGTACAAATTTCGAACAACAATTCTCCCCAAACCTATCCCACTGGTATTGGTCACCTGTTGAAGTTCTAATTCACCGCGAAGGGTTGAAAGGGAAAAATTTAAATAAAAAGACCATCGTCAGATAAACCAATTTTAATTTTGAAATATCACCTAAACCATTGTGAAAGGTAGACCTATTGTTTTCTTTCTTATTAATTATTTATATTTAAAAACGAGGCTCTATAGCCAACCAAGATAATAGTATATTTATACTGAAAAAGATCTTTGAATTCCGTAAAAAAAACTTAGCCTTGTCGTTTTACTGCTCAAAGGGACTGTGTTCAATCCACATGTTAATACTGTAAAGTTGGGAAGTTCGATTCCTCGACACCTATCGATTCTTAATGGTATCGAGAGGATCTAGAATCGAAAAAACACCTCGACTCTTGATGCCTCGATTCCTAAAGATACATGCAAATGATCGTGAATGCTTTATTAAGAGATTAATGAATATATGTTATTAAAGGCCGGTTGTAACGCATTTTTTCGTTAATTATTCTATATATTTGTATAGTAAAACTTATAAAAGCATTAATTAAATTTGAAAACCTATAAATTAAAGTTTTGCTTCAATATGTAAACATATTTACCGTGGTAGAATACTGTATCCAAGAAAAAAACACAAATAAACCTCTATATTAAATTTTTTATTTTATTATTATTTAGCACCGCGTCTTACTACCCGTTCGGGTTATACGCTTTAAGTACTAATTACGCTAATGGATTAGGAATTGGGAAGGTTGAATCAGAGGAAGTGAACCCGCATTTTCATGGAGGAAGAGTGGAAAACCGTTTAGGAAAAACCATCCCCAGTTCACCCTACCGAGATTCGAGCCTCGATCTCCCCGTCCTCAGCGGTTGAGCTCAACACGACTAGCGCGTTAGCCAACTACGCCACCGAGGCGGGTCTCCCCCCCCCCCTGTATATTAACAGATATAAACCCTGTGTTAAGAAATATGCTACCATTAATTAGCAAATTTACTGTCATAAATTAAATAGTAATAATAATATAGGTAACATTTATTTCAAAATTTTAAAGCTAAAACTAAAACCACGACTGTAGTTTGTAAAGGTAAAAATGTTTTAAAATTATAATTAATATTTAATAGACGATTACAGAAATTTTCAGAATAAAATCAAATTGGTAAAAAAAGGTTTACCTATCACGGCAGCCATATTGGTTTCTCTTAACATAAACCAATATGTCGTTACCCCTTCATTTCAGGCCTATTCCAGTAAGAATTGAGTATCGAGGAATTGAGGTAGCATTTTAAGAATCGAAATAGAGAATCGGAATCTAAAAACTGGTATTGTCCCATCTCTAGCTAGTTGGCCTGATCTTTTTTTTTTGGCAGCACGTCTTACTACCTGTTCGGATTATACTCCCATGTACTAATTAAGCTAATGGTTTTAGAGATTAGGTAGGTTATATTAATAGGAAGTGTACCCACATTTGCGTGGAGAACCCGTTTTAAAAACCATTCTAAGTAAACCTGACCGAGATTTGAACCTCGATCTTACCGCCATCGGCAGTCTATTCTACTGCGAGAATAGCGCGTTAGACCATGCAGCCACCAAAGTTGATAGAAGGCCTGATTCAATTAAAAACTAATAAAGGGATTAATTAATACATATGATTAATGAGATCTAGATATTCCCGCTACTAAAGTGACTTAGATTCAGGTTTGATTCATAAGCGAGAACAGTACATCTAAATGTTTAATAATCAATAAACCTAAACGAGTAAGGATGACTAGGGTAGTATATAAACATTTTAACTTGAGAAAAATCAGCTTTGGTGGCCACATGGTCTAAGGTGTCACGCTCGTGTTAGACTGCCTATGACAGTTAGATCGGGGTTCGAATCCATGTAAAGTGTACTGAGGGTGGTTAAAAAAAGATTGTACACTCTTTCCCACGCAAATTTGGGCTCAGTTCCTCTAAATTCAACCTTATTCATCCCTACCCCATTAGAGTTATTATCAGATAAGTATGTATATAAACTGACCTGGTATTAAGACTCGGTGATGATGATAATAATAATAGGCTTAATTAAAATATTTGCATTTAATTTTAAATCCCTTTCAACTTGCATTGATCTACTTAACAATTACCCGCCTCGGTGGCGTAGTTGGCTAACGGGTTGTCGTGTTAAGCTCGACCGTTGAGGACAGGGAGATCGAGGTTCGAATCTCGGTCGTGTGAACTGTTTTTTTTTCTTTCCTAAATTGTTTTCCACCCTCCCTCCACGCAAATTCGGGTTCACTTCCTCTAATTTAACCTCCCCAATTCCCAATCCATTAGCGTAATTAGTACTTAAAGCGTATAACCCGAACGGGTAGTAAGACGCGGTGCTAAATATATACTTAACAATTCAGGAACAAAGTCTGAGCAAAACTTGTCCGGGACTTGTGTATTATTTTGGAAATTACCCCCTAAAATCTGGGACCAATGGTAGCTTAACTTTAAACTATAGTGTTTTTTTTAGTTAATACGGTTCAACATAACACGCCATTTGATGGCTTAATATACGAAGTAAGGATGAGGAGATAATTTTAGAAGTGCACTCGCATTAACCTAAGGAGGGAATGGGAAAATCCACAATGATAAATAATATGAAGGAAATAATACCCCCTGACTCCAATTGTAACTGACACAAAATTCGAAACCTTCTTCTTCCTTCACAAGAAATTCAGACTAATGCGAGCCCTACGTATTGAACCACGCGACCATCGGTGGTGAGTAGTAATCTAACTCTGGTTTCCCCAGACAGGCTGGCAGTGCTACCAACCCTGCGGGTGGTAACCGTGGTGGTCCAAAAGGTGTTACGAAGCATCAAGGTAGGAGGTTTCTAAACGAACTTCCTGCTTGTTTATATGCATGTAATGAATATTTCTCTCACAAAACGTACTCATTTTTTAATTTCACGGGCTTTTGAGGGATGTATCCATTTCAAAAAGGGCAGGTGAACCAAGTTCAAGAAGTGTAGTTGTAAGAATGTGCGTAGGTGTCTGCTTGGTTTCTAATGTTATTACTTATTGCCAGGTGAAATAGCTTCTTAAGCATTTTACCAGTGGTTCTATCATTTTGATCTTGAGCGGATGTTTTTTTTAATTGTCTGGTAGAAGGGTTTTAGTTGTACCTGTAAGCTCGATTGTACAACTCCATTTATAGAAATAAATACCAGAAAGTCCAAAATATATTGTTTTTGTAATCTGCCCCTTTTATTTGTTCACACATTACTATATTTTAATGGAGTAAAAACTACCATTTGTTTCAGTTATAAAGGTAAATGTTTAACAAACACTTCGTTTACCCCCAAAGGTAACAAGTTTATCTGGTTTGTTTCGACTGACTATATGGGGCCGCTTATTTGATAGGTCCATAGCTTAACCCGTGAAGGTAAGACTATGGACCTTAAGGTGGGATGGAAGGGTACGTGAGAAAAGGTGTTTTTACTGTTTTTATGGCAAAATTTTTTTTTTTTTTTGCCATAATAAATAAAATATGTCTCCTGTACAAATATAGCATTTAATTTTATTCACATAATGACCTCAAAATTTCTTGAATAATCATCAAATCTGTTCTAGAATTTAATGATAATTTTTTTTCTTCATTTAAAAAGTTTGTTTGAGAATGCCGTTATACTCGTGATGTATAGTCAACAACTGTTGATATCAAAATGTGTATAAAATTAAACTATATATTTGTACTGGAGCAATATTTTATTTATTTTTTCAAGATTTTTTTGCCATAAAAACTGCAAAAACACAAACTTTTTTTGGCGCCCCCCTTGCATCCCACATTAACAGTAAACGTATTGTACCTGGGAACCCATAGGTGTCACCGAATTTTAGTTCTTATGGGGAATAAAACGAGCTTATTTTCATTCTAGATTAGAAAATAATTAATTACTACTTACTAAATGAACAAAATTAATAATATGGTAAAAGTATACGAGTATATTCCATAAGTCCACATTAATAATGTAAGCATCGCTCCAGACGTGAATTTTCAATTTGATGAAAAAACAATTTACATTTTTTTAAATGGTATTAAGAGTGTTACATTTCATTAAATTATTAGGGAGTCTCGCCCCATCGTTAACTACGCCCGTGCGTAAAATGAGTATTGCTAGCTGTCAATATTTTTTACTGGCGAGACTTCAAACTTTTCATGAACCAATCCATCAGTTGTAGGCCTATTACTTTACTTAGATCTCTTAGGCATCCTTAATAGATCCGAGTTAACCATTTATTCAAAACTAAAATATTCATGAGATATAATTTGCAAGAACTCACTTCGCAGTGTAAAATTAATTAACGTATGAAGTGTGAAATTACATGGCATATTTTGCACACAGTGTATGGAAGGGTAAGGGTGAATAAAAAAAAAGGAGGGTAGGGTAAATATGGAGAAGAGGGAGCTGATAGAAGAGGGGGTAAGGGGCTTCTAAGTCTTGCTTTGATTAGTTGGCGAGATAATCGGACTGATATTATGCGCTTTATACTTTAGTCAATTCATTTCATTCCTCCCTCTTATAAAGTCCCTGTACCATTTAATTTCTCTCTCCCCCACAGCCCACCCTTCGTACTCTCATCCCTTCTACCACTTTTCACAAGTCTAAAATTCTCCGAGCACGTGCAAGAAAATGCATATCTCCACCGGCAAGCTGGGTATGGCTTGATTTGGTCGATTCAGAACCTTTCACAACCATTTATTCGAAATTGTGATTTGAGATCTTTAATACCTTTAGGTTATAATTTTGTTAGTCATTTATATTTTAAAATTTTTAAAATACAAATTATTATGGATGTGTTAAGCTTCGAGAATATCTTCTTTCAATATTCGTCAAATTCGAATAAAAGTGCAATTCTGTTCTATGCCTGTGGGGAAAAAAATTGACATGCTAAAAATTTGAAGAAATTGAATCGCGTTTTGGGATAATAACTGGATTTATCAACTTTTTAATGGAACATTTTATAAATTATAATTGCAGTACAAAGCTATAAAATTATTCAAAATATATGTTTGTTAACTTGAATTGTTTTTAGAAAAATATTTAAACTTTGATTTAGCTTCAGAAATATTAAAAATAATATATTCGGATTGCCTTCAACTTGAAAAAGTATTTTCACACACCTCTCAATTTACATATTTCTCAAACTATTGACCTGCTAGATTATATTTTACTTCATGGTAAATTAGTAATAAAAATACGTTTTGATTTATCAATATTTTTGAAAGTTTTTTAATGATTACGTTCAACTTAAATTTATAAACGATTTAACATAAAAAGCAAAAATTGGTAGAGAAGTTTTTTTTTATATATGAGATGTACCCATAATAACTTGTGAAGATAAAGGAAAAACAACAGTTGTAGACCCTGTGTGAAAAAAAAATCTTCAGAGAATCCTGCCAGGATTCAATCCCAGACCCACCAACCCTGGCAAACCAAACCATAAATACACCTGTATTAATGTTCCCATCGTTGTGGTCTATTTTTAGTTCTCAATATATTAGCACTGAAAAACTATAAAATATTATAATCCTTTACAAGATAATGGAATTAATTCAACTTTAGTACGAAATTGAGATATTAAATTTAAAATGTAATAATAATGGCAGTATCAATAATAATATCTCGGCTTTGAAAATCATCACTAAGGTATCATGAATCGCTTTTGAGCTAATTCTCTTGGTTCAAATACTGGCGATGTCTATATTTTCTTTATAGTCTCACATGATGGGTTTTGAGATCCTCTTTCTTTTGCGAAGCCCAGGTGTAGTCCAATTTTTATATAAAGGACCTTTCTTATCCGACAGGTGGAAAAGTTACAATATCTTTTTTCACGTAGTCATACGTCAAGTCATGGGATCCGCAGCTGTCACTTTTAATAGATAATATTAGTACCTATAAAATAACACTAATAATATGGTAAAATGTTATTACTACTGACCACAAAAAATAATTTTTTTCTAAAATACTCTTTTTATGAAAATTGGACTGTACTAACAACCCTACTTGAATACAGTGCTTGCAAATAACATAAGAATAACAAAAGTAGTAAACAGAAGGGAATGTTTAAGTAAATAGTACTGGGTATTTGTCTCTGATTTGGCAGTCTGTGGTTCGACCCCTCACCGCCAAGGTTCACTAGAACTGTTTCTCAACAAATATAGTCCTTTGATGTTAAATCCAAATAATACTGGTAGCCTCTAATTTCTAAAATTCACAACAGTAAACGTGTATTTTTTTTCATATCCCTACGTTTCTTACTATCCGTATCCAAGTGTGGATTTCTAGTCTTCCCTTGACAACTGCGAAATGAGGATCAGTTAAATCATTTTTCCATTTAATAATTTCTTTTAAATTGAGCTTTATTTAAAAAAAACTAGAACCGTTTTAATTGTCTCAATTTCACTGATTTTGATTTTATTAAAAGTAGAATAAAGAGATAAGGCTACTGAGAATGAAGGAGGATACATAAATATGAGTTACATACCTTGTACTCATCACAAGACATTGTTAGGATATTCAACTTTCTCAGATTACGGACATGTAGCGTGAATCGGTGAATCATTAGAATGGGCTGAAAGAGAGAGGTTGTAATGAGGTGGACTGGATAGAATTAGCTCAAGATAGAGATAGGGTGTAATGAGGTGGACTGTATAGAATTAGCGCAAGATGGGGATAGAGTGTAATGAGGTGGACTGGATGGAATTAGCTCAAGATAGGAATAGGTTGCGTACTTTTGTAAGCGTGTCAATGAACTTTCAAGTCAATAATGCATTGAGTAAGTAGAATAAATAAAACAGCACCACGATGCGACTCTTGGTTCTTGCTGGAGGTTTTTTCCTTCCCTAGTTGGTCCAAACCCTTATCTCAGTTGGTAGATTGTCTGCCTATTGAGTTAAGAGTCACAAGGACCTGCTTCGGTGGCCGGATGGTCAAACGCATCACCCTCGCAGTAGCCTAGACTGCTGATGACAGGGAGATAGAGGTTCGATTCTTAATCGGGTGTACTGAGGGTGGTTTAAAAAAAAATGTTTTCCACGCTCCCTCTATGCAAATCAAGATACAATTCCTCCAAATATAACGTTATTTATCTCTGAAACCATTAGCGTAATTAGTATATAATCGTATATCCCATACGGGTAGTAACATGTGGTAATAAAAAAAAAGTAATGGGTTTGATTCTCGGCAAATGTGAAAAATTTATCGATGGTGAAATGTGGGGTTTCACTTTCACAATAATGAATTGACGGGTGAGAGGAAGGGGATGTTGAAGGGGGTGGATGATGATGATGATGATGATGATGATGATGTCGATGACGATGACTGGATGTTGTGTCTGTTCTAAATTTAAGTTAGTTTATAAGTCATGTGCGGATATAATCAGTCAGCTTAGAAAATAAACGTTAAACACCTCAAATAATAATAATAATAATAATACTAATAATAATAAACTTAAGTTATCTAAGCTAGGTGTATTCCATTGGATGAGGCGGGATCCTAACTTTTAAAAGTAAAACTATGAGTTTTGACTTACTGGGCTTTTACCCCAAGCAAGGGATTGAAAGTTCCATACTTCATTTTGTCAAATCTGCCCCCTTTTGGGACAGTGTAGTGTTAATGTGTTTCCTCGGATTGTAAACAGAGCGGCCGCCCGCTCCGGGTGAAGAGGGAAAGGATTGGACGGGGAGAGGATTAGAATCATATGTGTGCGAGTATTAATAAAAAAAAACTCTTTACACATCCTCTACTCCCTACTAGTCCTGTAAAGCAGAGCCACCCCCCTTTAGCTTTGGCCTCTTAGCAACCCCAGCACTCTATATAGTATGCCATTACTCACATAGAATGAGGAGGGTGAAGGGGCAATATGAAACAGGGTGAAGTTTAAAACGGTCACTTCTAGTTCACTTTATCACGTGACTGTCACTGGGAAATTGCTTCCGGGTGTATGAATAGCATAATTATAGCTGGCAACCAAATTACTTATAAATAGATAAGTCTATATATTGTAGTAGCTTGTAGCCTTAGGTAAATCTATAGCATTCAAGGAGGATGTAAGACCAATAACTCATTCTTTCAATTGTTCTAAATCAGCAGTTACGTACGCGTATCAGGTCAAGTTTTAAAAAACAGAGATTGTTTTGCCAATTAGCATAACACAGAGTATTAGCAAAACTAGTAACTTAGAGAAAACAATCCTCCATTTTTGAAGTCCTTTTTCAGGAAAAAGGGGGCCGGGGAAGGATGCCAGTTGCTAAGAGTCTACATCGAAGGGCTTTACATACTCATCTACCGAGTTAACAGTAATTTATGAGGAGAATATTCTACAACTTGAGTCCCTGTTCAATGCGGAGGAGGACGCCCCAACCCATCTGGAAATTCTGAGCTAGACAACCGCTCAACGCCGGGTGGCCGTGTGTTCGACACCATTTATAGTTATAATATCGAAGATAGGTCAGGGTTCAGAGCTGCTGAGTAGAGACATTGATAAAACTGTTATTTTTCTTAACTTATTCAACTAGTTCTAAAACCTACATCACATTTATTGACTCGTAGAGTAATTAATATATTTCAATAAAAAAGATCAAAACTAACCCCACGATTATTTGCCGTTACCTACCCATTCCAATAAGCCATCCTGACACGATGGCCCAAGGGTTGGGGTAATAGGGACGAGACCCTCGAATTCCTGAACTTTTGGATCGTATAGTGCTTGAATCCACCTGATTATTTATGGTATTCGCAATTTGAAGATTCGAAAAAAGTATCAGATATGAGATTTTATTTTTTTAATCTTGAATGACTGGAATTTGTTTTAGAATCCATTGGTGGCGCTGCTCCAACGTAGTCTTAGGACAAACTCAACCAACAAACCCCAGACCAGGAGTAAATAACCTTTTGGTATTGGAATGCCACTTCGCGGATTCCTTTTAACGCCATACACTTCATGCGCAGTAAGTTTTACTAAAATTATAATGAGTATCTTCCTAAATATAAATTAATGTTTTTTCACGAACCCAAAAACACGTGAAAGCTTTTTTTTGACACTAATTAAATGAATTCAAATAAATCAATATCTATAAAATAATACTAATAGTAGAGTGTCATCAACGTTGAACGCAAACAAATCTGTTTTGTATATTTTAAAAGGGCATTTTACTATCACAATCATACTCTAATTAAATGATTGGAGCAAGTGTACATTTAATAAAATGTCCCGGAATTAATTACAGGCATAAAATGCAGTTTTTCAATTAAATAAAACATAAAACCTATATATTGTCGTGACCCCCCCTTCCAGTGAGCTGGATCTGTCAGGATAGCTTGCTGGAGGGTTCTGGTCACAGTTAGCTGTGTGGGTTTGAAATAATATGTAAGGCTACGGATTTTTGTTTAATATTAGTACTAAGAGATAATATAAAATGTGATGTTAAATGAAATATGAATTAAATATAATAAATTGAAAGCTCGTGCTTAACTTGTGGAAACTTAGACTCGTGGAATTACTGACACGTCTCCTGACCCCTTGCAGATTTTGAACTCAGGATCCTGGGTTCGACGGTTGCCCTCTAAGCACAAGCGCTACTGATGACCCGAAGACGTAGTCGGCTATGCTCCGGCGTTGGGCAGCGTCTCTACCTAAAGATCTTGATGACATTGGGTCAACCCCGATATTAACCAAATAAAGGCTTTAATAGCCTACTCTGGCCCCTTTTCTCTCCCAACTAGAGTAATATTGTTATGAGTAGTCAGCATTCTCCATTAATATTTAAAATTCGTTATTTCATATTCGCTAAGCCAGCTCTTTTTTTTTTATCACGTACGTCCAAGAAATGTATGTGAATCAAAACAAACATTCTAACATTGCTCAGGATTTTGACAATGTGATGGATAAGAGCTGGGAACTTAGCTGTCTTAAGTTGATAACAAAAGGAACTTGCAGATTAATATTTAAGGTAAGGCTGAAAAATTTAGCTATTAGAAAATTAGCAGTTAGCTTAATCGTAAGCACACATATACACTGAGCTAAGAGTCCCGGATTGGATTCCCTAGCGCAGCCAAAAAATGTTATCGTTAATGAAAGTAGGTAAGTACGTTTTAGAGTGACGAAAATTATGGCCTGGAAGACTGGATGTTATATACTTTTTTGTCTTGAATTAAGTCAGTTAATATTTAAATGGTTGATATAGTCATTCGTTTCGGAAAGGGTAAGAAAAATGCTCTTAACAAAACAAGGCGAGGAAGTACACACACATTTTCGTGGAGAGAGGATGGAAAAAAAAAATCATATTTGTTAAAAACATCCTAAGTGAACCGGTCTGGTAATGTTCACGTTTAGCAAAATGCAAGACTTTATTTTCTAAACATTTTCATTGCATAGAGATCTATTTTATTTTCAATTTGTAAAAGGCTTATTAGCAAATTCATATTATGCACTCATTACAAATTTTATTTTAGATTTTTGAGTAGTTTTTGTTGTTGTAAGTTTGTAGTCATTTTTAACATTTTCTATGTAATTATATTGGTCACGCTTTGAACAGATTTATATTATTAAAATCCAGGCCCTGCCCATTACAAATATTCCAGAATTGTTTAGAATGCTATGCGTATAAAATTAAACTAAATGTATTTACTGAATAAATATGTTATTTATTTTGTCCAAAATGTTTTATGCTATAAGAACGGTAAAACCGCCTTTAATTCACGTTGCCTTTCATCCCACCTTAAGTCACACATGTTGAACTCATGACAGAGGTTAAACAAAGACTGTTATCATGTTTTGACACCCTCAACTTAATAATTATCATTATATGAAACGGTTATTTAGTGAACTTAACGAAACGTTAACGCCCACACACGGTATCCGGTCGGTCGAATTAAACCTCGTTACGCCTATTTTTTTTAATTCACTCTTTATCGGAGCTACACAGATAAAATCACTACGCTGATGACGTAATTGACCCACCTGTTGGGCCAACTTCCGGTTAAGTTGAACTCGCTGAAGAGGAGGCATGGGGAGGGGGGTAATCCACTCACTTTAATTTCTACAACCTTTCGTGATGATAACAACAACAAAAATACCAACACTTTCTTGTATTTAAATGAGGAAAACAAGACATTGAGAAGTGCTCTGTTGGATTCTATAAGACCTATATGTTTTTCTTCTTACGGTTAAGTACACAATAAGACCATTAGACGACAAGTTAAAACTCTGTGACAAATGGAATTTGAAAGTAGGTTCATGACAGTTAAAACATAACCACGTGATGCACTTTCCAACCTGTCTCGATTAGTGGGCGTATCTTAATGAATCATTTGTGCACTTTGTGTTGTGTGTTGTTAAGACTTGAATCCTATGTAAGTCGAGCATCTTTATCTGTAAGTCTTTTTCTAGCCTTGGTTTTTGTATCTTTGGGTTTGCCTACATATTTAAAATATATGGCTAAAGTTATCATATTCTTTAAATTGAAAAATGACACACTGAAACGAGAATTGAACCCAGAAACTTTGGCTTAGCACGCCAATACTCTTCTCACAGCATTGGCGTATTAGTCCAAAGGTTCCGGATTCGATTCCCACGTCTAGGAATCATTTTTCAATATAAATAATATATTTATATACGGCTATAACCTTACTCATCAAATAGAAAAAAATTGAACAAGTTATATAATTTCAACATCTTAGTATCCTTTACCAATGTCCACGTTGATTAAATGTCACTTTCACATGGTCTGGTTTGCCTGTGACGAGGATATTAGGATTGAATCCACAGTCGGTTTTACTGAGGGTATATATATATATATATTTTTTTTTTACTTTAAATTCTTTTACCTAAGTGTGCTACACGAGAGAGCATTGAATAGAGTTCCAACATTTAAAAATCTCGCACTTTTTAAGAAGTCGTTTGATTTTTTTTTAATATTGCTCTCACCAAAATGTAGGTGAAAGTTCTGACCAGTTAAAAGAATTTAAATATCAAGTTTAAAGTGTTTAAAAAAGTGATAGCTTACTTAAAAACCTTTAAAACAATCCCAAATTTTCTTAATATCATCTGTTGTGAGCCTATAAAAACATGAAATGACTAGATCAATGTTCATTAGCTCTTGCTTTTATTTCAAATGTACAAAGTTTTGCGTTGAGCATAGTTAAATGGAAAAAGTTAAACTTAAAATTTAAACTTTTTTTGTCAAGGATACTCAACCCGCAGCCCTCGGGCTATTTATTGACTATGGTAGTAATTTTTTTTGCTCCCCGCTGGTTCATGAAAAATATAAAAAGAATTCAAGAGAAAAAAATGACATATATATATTTTTTTATATAAAACCAACTAATAAAATAAATAAGTATTTTACGTTATTTTATAAAGGATTTTTGCTTTTTTTGCGCGAAGAAAATATTGCGTTTTAATACAAATGTACTTCTAACCGAAAAATGACAACTCTAGTAGACAAGACGAATCGTGTTACCTCGTGCTATAAAAAAAAATCCAAAAATAGTGGAAAAAAACCCTCAGAGAATATACATCACGAGAAATCTAAATATCTAGTGTGAGTATATGTGTATAGGAATAAGCTAATACAAATATTTTTAATATTCATTCATTCGAATACTGTCGGTACAATTTTGCAGCCCACAAGACAGAAACTTTGGCCCCTGGACATATAAGAGGTTGAAGGGCCCTTGTTTTAAGTAGTCAGAGAAACCTGTTAATAACTCTCCCCTATATTTTATCAAAAACTATATTTTAAAATATCAAATATCTTCTTAACTAATCTGAAATTTCTAAACGTCTATAACTCATCTCACTGCCTTACCATGCTGTACCATCAAGTTATTTGAATTAATATTGTGTAGAACCTTCACTTTGACAATCTAATAAAAAGATTTTTTTTTTTTTAATTTAGACATTATTAAAATATTTACAACTGTCACAACTATTTATTTTTAAATACTCGTTAATAAACGTAAATAATATGTGGCACGTTAAACGAGTCCAAAATTCAGCTAGTCCTTAAGTGGTAAATTTGTCAGAAAAGTTTCAGCATCTCTTCCTTAGACTATACGACCACCGTACTGGGTAATAATAGTATAGCAGTGAGGATATAAAATATATTCACACGCTATATTATATTTTTTTTTTTAACCTATCTTGCTCTGCATGGCTTCCCATGGGTGCTATGAACATGTAAATGTACTTGTAACAAGTGTTTCATGTTTAGACCGTAAGCTAATGTTGAAGGAGGAGTTTTATAAAAATAGAAATTCTCCTAATAGGCTGACGGTTATGGAGGGCGTTGACGGTCTGTTTGGAGAGTCACTCACTGTAAGAGCACAAATGCTCAGACAACGAATTATAAATGTTAATTATTTCGCGTGAGAGCGGCAGGGTTCCTCAGTTAAGTCTGAACTTATTTAGTAGCCCCAGTATTTTAAGTAGTCTTCTTTTTAATTTTTCTCTTTCTCTATGCCTAATTCTTTTAAATGTTTAATATTCCGTTTGCTCTGAGTTAAAGAAACACAGTCAATGGAACAATAAAAAGGTACCGGTTACTTTTTCATTATTATTCTGAGGTATTATAACGCCCTTTTTTTCTGAACCGACTGATTATATAAGCACATTTACTAAAAAACTAACTTCAATATATAAAAGATACAACACCCAGCTTCCCTGCCGCTAATTCATCACATCACAAATTATATATTTTATGGTCATGCCGTGAATCGAACCCGGGGTCCTTAGCTCAGTAGGCAGATATGCTACTGACTGAGCTAAGGTGTTGGACGGGACTGATAGCCTTTAGAAATTCTAGATGTATGTGTCTAGGTGACCATAATCTAGTCTTTAAGAGATGATTATAATAATAATATATTTATTTCTTAATATATATATTTGAATGGGTTCCAATTAGATTACTGATATATGATTAAATTTAAGCCACATATTATAAACGAAACAGAGATGCCATAGTTCACACTACCGAAAACTACCTGTTTTATTTTAAAGAAATTATTAGGTGGTTGATTGTCTCATATTTATCTTAACTTTTTTTTTCTAATTTCTGTCTAACGCTGTAACCAATGGCATAATTTGAACACAATCGATGAATTTTACAGTGGAGCATAGATTTAAGCACCATTTGTAGCGTAGCGAAAAATGTAAGTACACTACTATGAACAATCAGATCTTTATAATAATTTAAAAAAACCGACAAAATAGTTCAGCTTGTTAATATAAAATAATCTTTATTTTCTCATTAACAAGGATAAATTAATTTATGAATGTTTTTACCAATCCAAGGTCTATATAATACTGTATATCAAAAGATAACCGTTATACATATATACCAGTAAACCCTTGCGAAACTTTTGCATA
>CABEEJ010000535.1:136619-152249 GCA_901482245.1 Timema douglasi
GTTTAAATTAAATTTCAGCAAAGTGTATAAACAAAATAGCAAAGAGAGTGTATTTTCAGTAATTGAAACAAATATTTTGTTAAATTTTTCTTTTAACCTAATTTTTAAACAATATATTTTAACGTAAACTAAGTATGCCATGTCAGAAGTCGGTAAAAAATCCTATCCACTGATACCTTATTCATGGCTGTAGGCTTTGTATTAGTTGAGAAAAATGGATGTTGACAACAGAAATAATATATAGGATATATGTGTGTATATATATATATATATATATATTTTATATATTTATATGTATATATAAACGTTATACTAACGAGGATGTTTCTGTATGTTTTTCAAAATCTTAGGTCTCTTATTATTTAAAAAATAATTTATACCTATAATTTAAACATATAAAAAATAAACTCATATAATCTAGAATGTTTATCTTACGAAATTAAATTTTGAAAACTATAAATATATCCACGCTTATTGCCAAATAAACTTATAGGTATATATGTTATTAAATGAATTAAAAATGAATATAAAAAATAATATCAAATAAAATATAATATAATTAATCTTTCATCCCCAAGATGATTAGAACAAACAATTAAAACTTAGTCAAAACAGCAAAACAGACTGTATCCTCCCGTAAATAAATGGTGAGTTCACTTATGTTACATTACAAATGAATTCCTACTTATTACAGAACAAAGCCCAACACAAAAACTTTAACTTCCGTTTTCATCATTTCCTTTTCTTAAGTTTTGATTTTCCTTTCTTTATTTTTTCTCTTCTTAATGAATTTAATTTCCATATTCACGTTCTTCTGCAACGCGCGGACATGTCGAGTCTTGACTCGTGTAATTGGGTGGCTGGCTCGCACATACACACACACACACACACACACACGTCAAGTGTGTGCTATTTCCCTGCTTTGAAACGTGTTTAGAAACTAACACGCGTGCATTGAAAGTGAGCATATGGATTGCCTTTGTTTCAAAAGTTGCAGCCACACACAGCGGCATCCACTTCAAGAACAAAAGAAGCAGTTCAGTTTGGCTTTGAGGACACGTCGGCACAAAAGTGGCCATCAACGTCATAAATAAAAGTTAAAGCCCAAACAATTATTATTTTACTCCCACGTCTCGTTACCCTTTTAAGCTATCCGCTTATTTATACAAATGGATTAAGAATTAGTAAGGTATAATTTATAGGAAGTGTACCAAAACTTGCGTGGAAGGTGATTGAGAAACAATTCAGGAAAAAATCGATCGTCAGTACAATCAACCAGGATACAAACCCAGATATCCTCGTCATCGGCAGGCTCCTATTGCAAGAGTAATACCTTGGCCTATACCGTTTTACCATCGAAGCGAATTATTTTAATCACTCTTTATTTTCCACCACGTCTTCATACCTGTTTGAGTTATATACTCATTTTAATTAGGACAGTAGTAGAAGGTTTAGTAAGGTAGATTTTATAGGAAAAGTACCAGCGTTTGTGTGTAGGGATTTTGTTTAGGTTTTGAGCCACCAACCTAGCCGTAACCCGAAAAATATCAGCCTGACATTAAGATCTCATGTTCACCAGTGTGAGCGAGGAACATATACTTGGCGCCTAAAATAAAACCAAGGTAGCCTCTAATGTTGTATTGGTGCCTAACTACGTTATCATTCCTCCTTACCACGCAGTGAAGAACGGAAACAAATTATACACAAATTCCGTAAATGGAACATTACCAAACTTTTCACTTTAAGTCCCCTCGAGGAATTCACCTGACTAGGGATGTGAAAAAAGTATCGATACTTTAATAATATCGATATTTTACTTTCGATACTAGTATTTTTACACTCGATACTTTTTTTTTATTTTAATGTTATTAGTATTAACACTGCGGTATCAGATCGGTATTGAATGAAACAACTTTTTTGTTATCTTCGCTTATGCTTGGATTAAATGTTTACTATGGTTAAATTATTATTAGCACCGTGTCTTACTACCCGTTCGGGCTACACCCACGTCTACTATGGTTAAAGAAGGGTAAAGATAGATTGAACAAAATATATCACTTAACATATTTAGCTATTAAATGACTTTCCATAAGCTACATTTCCATTTACATTTTGAAATCTGGTATAATAAAAACCTTTTATAATATCCATTATAAAATACTATCTACCTACCATACCGTCCAAGTTCCAACACATAACACAGACGGGATGGACCTAAATATACTATAATATGGTTAACTCATTATAATTTTCAGTGTTTATATGCATATGAAAATACAATTACTATGCAAAAGTTGAAATTATTATTTCTAGATTTAAAAAAAACTTTTTTCAGATTAACATTTTAATACCAATACTTACTGTTATCGATACTTTTCTTTCGATACTAGTTGGTATCGATATTTTTCTTCCGATACCTTTAATGAGTACAGTAGCAATACTTTTCTTCCAATACTACACCCCTACCCTTAACCCCTGCACTGGCTCAGTGTTAAGGCAATTAGTCCTTTTCATTTGTCGTGGAAATACACAGCCATGGGAACCAACGGTTATCTTCAGGTATTTTTTATTGTTTTGCAATTTTATTTTAGGAAACGGTTTGTTCAAGAATAGAATCACGTTTATTAAGTTATACTTTTTATATACACACCTCTTCTATAATTTTAACAGTGATAAAATATCGATAAAATTGACATTTATCAATAGAAAACTGCCGGTTTCATAACAAAAAATAAGAAAATGTAACAATTAATAAACATCGATACATTATCTTAGAAGGAGGGTTGAAAATATTGGTTCACTCGTTCTCGAGAAAACTGATATTTCCAAACGTATTACTTTTCCGCAAGACTTGTTCGGTAGCTAGTGCCATTTACGGTTTCCGTGATCCATCTTTTCTTGTTGGTGCGGAAGGATACTTTGGTGGGTTGTGAAGCCATGCCGAGCCTTTCACCCTCCCGCCGACCATCCCACAAGATAGGTTTTAGATTTGCACTCGACAGGACCAAGGGCGTTAGATAAAGATTGCATCAAATCGATTTTGAGGATGAAGTCTATTTTAAAATTATGGCCCGGTGGACAGGGTGCTTTTTTCCTCTTATGATCTCTCAATAAAATATCAACCAGTCCCATGGTGTAGTGGTCAGTGCACTTGGCTACGATCTTAAGGGTCTCGGGATCGATTCCCAGCTAGTACCTTGGGGATTATCTCAACGCTTGGTTAATTAGGCTTAAGTTAGGTTGTAATAATTTCTACTGGTTACACACCCTCATACTCACTATCAACATCATCTAACTTCATCGGCACATGGAAAGAGCCTCCACGGAAATGATGTATGATTAGTACATTTGGGTGTCCTCTAATAAACGGTACATTAGTACTGGATAATCTTTCCACAACTGTCTTAAGAGTGTTGTAGCCCAGACGAGTATTATTATTATTATTACTACTACTATTATATAATAACCTCCACTCTCCAAGTTAGTTTGAGCTTATCTCCTCTAAGTTACCTTCCAGATCCTTAACCCTAATATCAAGCTATTTCTTATCCTTGTGCCAAAAGCACGAGGGTCATAAAACCTTCCTGGAATCAGACATAGGCGCAGGAACTATTTCTAATAGGGGAAAGTTTTATGAAAAATTGTGTTACGATTTTATCATGATTTTTGCGACCAGTAACATTGGAAAAGCTTCAATAGACTCATCCTTTACTGGAATGGCTTAATATTTCTTAACATACACACATGAGTCCTACGAGTCCTTAATATATGGTTTTGTAGTTCTGTAGGAGAAAGTAAAATAAGTGTAGCCTATTTATGAGCAAGCCTTTAACTTCAAACAAGTTCACTGTTTTTATCAATCAAATTATGACTTGATTTAAACTATAAACTAAAATAGAGCAATAAAGATTAGTTATAGCTAAAATAGAAGTTAATGTGCAATTATAACTCGCTTTACTTGTTGGGAGCTCCGCCCCCAAACCCCCAAAGAGTTTTCTTTGCAAGTGGATGTAAACTAATATAATTCCAAGGCGATTTTTTGATAGGTTTTACCGTTTAACCACAAGAGACCTCCAAAAGAAATGTCCTTACCAACTTTAAAGTGGCTCCGACATATTAATTTTTTGTTCTGGGGTTAAAAATTAATTTTTTTAAACTTTTTGGAATTTTCCCATTTGTTACAGGCTAGAAGCTATAAGTTTGCCAAATTTCAAGTTTCTAGCTCATCTGGAAGTGGGTAAACATTAATGTCAGTGAGTGAGTCAACCATGTGGCTTTATAGTATTATAATGTTCATGAAATTTCAATATTAAAGGTTACTGAATAGGCTGAGACCGAGAAATTTTCTTTACTTTGTATTTACTTTTCAACTTTTTTTTTACAACTTTCTTATATACAGTTCATAAATATACAAACCCCCTACGATATTATATATACATGATTTTATATATATACTAGCTGACCCGGCAAACGTTGTTTTGCCATATAAATAATTTTTAAGTAATTTCTAGTGTAGACAAAAAATAGCTTACTTATTGTAAGTGTGTAAGAATGTGGTATATGCGTGAAATAGGCATGGAGCGCTGTGAACGATGAGGGAATATAAAAATAACAAAAGGCAAACATTATTTTTAAGTTATTATAATTTATTCCTTAAAATTATATATCATTAATTAATCAATTACGACAGTAACACTAACAAACAATATCAATCTCTTAATGCCATAGCGTGAACAATATTTTTTGTTAGTCCATCTTTAGCTAACACAAACAAACTGGATGGTTTACCCACTCGAGAGCATGCCACGTATAATTGTCCGTGTGAAAAACATGGTGTTCTCAAATCTAAGCCACAAATAGACATCGTTTGACCTTGGGATTTGTTGATAGTCATTGCAAATGCCAATCTAATCGGAAACTGAATACGTTTGAATTGAATTGGCACATGACGATTGATCAGTTATCGACCGGGGATGAAAAATGATTAAATTACTAAAATGGCTATTAAAAAATAGGGGTTGGTGATAAAAGGGTAAAAATTTAGGGTTGTATGTATTTTTTAATGCGACATAATAAAAAAAATAAAGATATTAAAAAAATGTCTAAAAATTATAGAAAAATGTTAAGGGTGGACAACCCTTATCACTAAGGGGTATGAAAAATAGATGTTGGCCGATTCTCAGACCTACTCAATATGCTCACAAAATTTCATGAGAATCGGTCAAGCCGTTTCGGAGGAGTACGGGAACGAACATTGTGACACGAGAATTTTATATATAAGATATATATATATATATATATACACACACATACACACCACATTTACACACATAACCAACCAAACAGTGGCTCAGTGGTAATGGTGCAAATTAATGTTCACGTACTTTTTATTACTCAACCTAATTTAGCATGGACATAGTCATTTTGCTCATAGCCCTACATTCAAAAAAGGTTCCGGCCCCCCTGGTAAAAGATACATATTTACACTGCCATTCCAAAGTTATTAACCTTAGAAACTTACCCATTGGTTGAACACACTGCTGTTAATGAAGTAACACAAATATTATTAGTAAAATCCAGTCGGTAAGAGTTTATTTATATTCAAACAAAATTATTTTTTATGAAAATATGATGAGCCTAATTTTTCATTGTTTTGTTTAGGGCTTCCCACCCGTACTTTCCACATATTTATACTAATGGGGTAAGGTCTGATGAAGATAGAATTGAGAAGAAATGTGTCATCATTTGCGGGAAGGAATAGTGATTCTATCCCCGATATTCCTGGCACTAAAAAACTAGACCAGATTATATTAACGCCTTTGTCCGCGTACCCAGTAGTTCGGAATATTGGCCTAATATATTATTATATTTTATACTACTATAAAGCCACATGGATGACCCACTCACTGACATAAATGTTTACCCACTTCCAGATGAGCTATAAACTTGAAATTTGGCAATTTATAGCTTCTATCCTGTAACCGACGGGAAAATTCCAAAAAGTTAAAAAAGCAATTTTTAGGCTCCAAAAAGATTCATAAGGTTGGAGCAACTTTAAAGTCGATGCGGACCTTTCTTTGGAGGTCTCTTGTGGCTAAACGGTAAGACCTATCAAAAAACGGCTCTGGAATTACATTAGTTTACATCCACTGGAGGTTTGGGGGCGGAGCCCCCAACGGTTAAAGCGAGTATAAGTATAAGGCTTAACAATATGAAAGTACGTAAATTTGCAATTTTATTGCATATACATGCGAAGTTTTATATTTTTCAATCGTTTGAGAATGTTAGTCTTTACTTAAAATTTCATGTACACATTCTAATTCTTTGTACCATCTCTATATAAACCATTTATAGTCAAAATACCTATTTTAAATTTCATATCCCAGCTCTTTTAAACCGCACGGACTACGTACATATAACAGGAAACACAGCCCCCTCCCCCTTTTGCAACAACGCCCCACATATCCTGTCGTATTCAAACACGTAATAGAAATATACATGTCTAATGTTGAGTGCAAAACGACATCAAGGTGTTTATAAACATAGTCCTTGATATGTAGGTGTACTCTAATACATGCAAAATTTCTAATTTACGTTATTTTTGTGTGTGTAGTTGTTTGGTTGGTTGGTTCTTTTTTTCAAATTTGTCGGTCATTTCACTTAGAAAATGTTACGCATAAGAAAGCTTGACTAGACAGAACACGAAATGGACAGTAGATTATTTTATTAAGTGACGCATACTGCAAAGATACATGCAAAATTAATGCGTGAATCGTGTCAGGTGTATCGTAACAATTAGTGTGTTTTTTTCTCTCTTTATTTTCTAATCACACATAACTGTCTTTAAGAAAGTACATTTTCATGTTAGGCCTTTCGCTACGGTACATGCGTTTCTGCTCGAAATAATTTGATTCTTAAGCAGCAAACAATCTTACTTGAGGGATAGTATTTATTCTCCAAACTACCAGTAAAACTACTCTTTTTTTTTAAAGTGTAAATCAAAGCAAGGATATTATTTTATTTATGTTATAAAATATTCCAGGGATTATAAAGGGGATGGACTTTGGGGGGGTCCAGACCCCCAATAAAATGTTATAGACTCCTGGCCAGGGGGGCCCCATACATACGTGTACAAATATTTATTGGCTAAAGGTTATAGTAACATTTTTTAGCGGAACCCCCCCCCCCCCTCCCGTATAAAGATCTCAGTTTTCTACGCCATTGAAAATATCCAACCGGTTTTATAAAATTATAGATAGTTGAAATAGGAAAGGTATATGCCTACTTATTTGAGTCAACCTACTCCCAAACTGTGTGCCCCAATGGCCCTATATTTTAAATCTTAAATATGTACCGCGCGCAGATAGATTTAAGTTTCATTTAGCACCACGTCAGAATACCCGTTCGGGTTATACGCCCTTGTACTTATAACATTAAGAGGTTAGAGTTTAGAAAGGTTTAACTGAGAGTAAGTGCACCAAAATTTTCATGGAGGGAGAGTGTGAAACTGTCTAGGAAAACCCCCTTCAGTGCACCCTAACAAGATCGAACCCTGATCTCCCCGTCTTCGGCAGTCTAGTCTAGCACATTAGACCACGCGGCCACCGAAGTGGGAAGAGATTTAAGCTGGTTTATAATTTATGTGTTGATAAAATCATTTATTTCATAAAGTGCTTGATTAATACCTCAAATAACTAAATAAAAAATTAGAAACTAATATATATATATATATATTTAATTTTGTTTATATTATTTTTTCAAACGTATATTAAGTAGGACTTAACTAGTCTACTTATTAAGTTGTTTGAACCTAAATACTTATAAACATAGCTGTTAGGTAAAAGAAAAAATACTGAGACATTTAAGTGTGCCATGAACCACGACAGTTTGGGGACCTCTGTCTAGCACATCGTTTTTCAACGAGTGTATTGTGGTAAATTGGTGTACTGAGGGAGTTTGGGGGGAAGTAAAAAAGAAATGAGACAAAATTTGAGGATTAAATATATAAATCTTAAGTCCATGATAAACATAATTTTCAAAAAAATATGCTATTGTTAAAATTTCAGCTACTGACCACACAATTTTAATCAATCGATAATTCGGACTAGTTGGGTATCGACCCAGTCCAGATTATCGATTTGTCAGGATTATTGAAAATACAATAACTAGGCCAAAAATTTAAAAAAATAAGGATAGACGGGATAATTACGTAAACTCAGTGTTAAGGTAGAAACATTTACACTTTTTTTAAACAAATAACTTAAACATTGTTTTTATGTTGCTAAATGTCACACATTCTGAAGGAATATAAAAAGACAAAATCTAACAAATAAAAAAGTTTTCATTTGGTTTTTAACAAAGGTCGAGGTGGGGTATTTTGGCAGCCATCAGCAGACATCAAATATAGCTATTTTTATGGATCATATTTTTTTTTTTTGCGAAACGGATTTTTTACGTCCGAATTATTGACGCTCTACTGTACTAGTTTTTAATGGCATATCTTGTCTAGTGTTGTAAGTTTAAAAAAGTTTGAAAATCACTGCTTTAGTGTACTTGATGATCAGTGATATTCTTAAGAGTAATGTGGCCGATTCTGACCCGAGAGCCCGGGTTGAACTCCTGACAGGCTGCATCGAAGATAATTACAAATTTAATTGTATTAAAACCCACTTCGGTGGTCGCATGGTCTAACGCGCTACTCTCGTAGAAGACATGATTGCCGATGACAGGGGGATAAAGGTTCAAATTTCAGTTAGGTGTACTGTTTTTTTTTTAAATGGTGGTAGATTACCTCTAAAATGTTTCCTTTCTCATTCCTTAGAGTGATTATTATGTATGTATATAACCTGAACAGTAGTAGGCCTATATTAAATAAAAATCTTATACAATGCATCAAAACAATAATTATCATTTTAACTGTGAATGGGGGGACCTGGCAGTCTAGGGGTAAGCTATCAGACTTCAGTGCTGGGGGTCCGGGGTTCAATTCTCGGTCCCGGCACAGATTTATCTGATTACCAAACCCTTCCTTCCCCTCTGACAAGACATCATGTGAATGTGTGGAATGTCAGGCCTCCACCGTGGTTCGGATCCCACGTTAAACTGTAGGTCCTCCATTTCATCTGACAATCATCCTACCATTACACATTAGCGTAAGTGCGTACAACCCGAACGGGTAGTAAGACGCGGTGCTAATAATAATACATTAATTAACGTGTGAAAACGTAGATCGATAAAGCTCTTCCAATAAAAATTTGATTGAACATTTTTTTAGAAAAGCTCTGAATAAACCTGGTTCCACTAGGAACTAAGGTGGATTATTCTAACTTTCACGACTATTAGTTTTAATAGAAACTATTATATTTAAAAAAAATACTAATGAATTGGTCACACTATTTATTTAATAATAAATAGGATATACTATGTTTAGTCTCCAATTTCAACTTAACCCTTTCTACTTTTTATACTTTGCTGACGCAATTTTTCCTTTTTAGATCTCTAATATGGCAATTCATCTCTTCTTTTATACACAAAGAATAAAAGCAGAAAAAAAATGTGGGTAAGGAGGGGAGGAGAGTTGAGGGGTAGAGCCCAGGGAAAAGAAATGGGATATCATAGATCACATATATAAGTCCTAAGACAAAGGCAAGAGAGAGAAACCAAGCTAGATCATCAGTCTGAATGTCTTTTCTTCCCCGTCTGTTCCAGAATCTTGCCCTGTCACAACCAACGTATGGCGGGCCACATAAGATGTGTAATAACTTTATGATACTTTTCCTATATCCTCTTACTTTCTTATATATCTACGAAATACAGAGAAAGTATTGTTATAGTGGGGGGGGGGAAGGAAATTGGACAAAATGAACTTTTTGGGGGACCTCATTTCTAGAAGAAATTGGTTTTTGGTATACACACACATACATACATATATATATATATATATACACACAAATATACATACATACATACATATATATATACATATATACATACATACATACATACATACATACACACACATATACATACAACACACATATACATACAACACACATATACATACACACATGCATACATATATACATACACACATATATACATACACACACACACATATACATACATGCATACATACATACACACATACACATATATACATACACACATGCATACTCACATATGTACATACATATACACACACATACATACATACATATATACATGTAAATTGACAAAAAATATATTTTTTTAAACTGGGTCAAATTCAAAATATCCTGGGATTTTGAATTAAATGTTCTATAGCCCTTTACAGACAAACGGTATGTCAAAAACTATTTCTTTTTGGGAACGGGGTGACATTAAAAATACAACTACGTGTAAATATACATAAAATTTTTAATATAACAATGAGTTCTCTCTGCTTTGTATGTACTATAAATTTAAATTTTGCTATCACCTTGTTTATACAACCTGTTCCGGTTATATGCATATATAGATAATAACTATGAGGTAGGGATGAAGAAGGGGACATTTGAAGTAATCTACCCACATTTGCGTGGAAGGAGAGTGGGAAACCATTTAGGAGAAACTACTGTCAGTCAACTGGGATTCGAACCCCAATATCCCAATGTTCAGCAAGCCAGTCTAGCACGAGAATGACACCTTAGGCCATATCATGAATTTATATAGTGCCTATAGCCTTTGTATCACATTAAGATATTTTTCACATATATATAGAATGTGTGAGTGTGTTTGTAGAACCTAAACGGTTAGGCTAATTCGATAAAATTTAGTATTTTAACGATATGTATATCCTACCCATGTGACGGAAGAAGCATAAAGAGTTCAAATATCCTTTACTTAGATTTTAGAGCAAACAGCTGTGGTTTTTTCCCCTCGAAAATGACTTCGTTTACTTTGACAAACTCATGTTTAAAGATATCACGGTCCATAGCCATAAATAATGGTTTTAACGTATCTAAAAATATCATGATACTGTCCATTTTATATTTTAATCCTTGAAAATGAACAAAACTTCAGTTTTGACTATTTCATTTATATATATATATATTAATGTATTTAGTATAGAAATCCTCCCTCTTAATAAAAACAAACCCACCTCAGTGGCGTAGTTGGCTAAGGCGCTTGTCGTGTTGAGCTCGACTGCTGAGAACGGGGAGATCGAGGTTCGAATCTCGGTCGGATGAACTGGGGGTGGTTTTTCCTAAATGGTTTTCCACTCTCCCTCCACGCAAATGCGGGTTCACTTCCTCTATTTCAACCTTCCCAATTCCTAGTCCATTAGAGTAATTAGTAGGCCTACTTAAAGCGTATAACCCGAACGGGTTGTAAGACGTGGTGCTAAATATTATTATTATTATTAATAAAAACAAATGAAGCAAGCAAAGAGTTTACCTTACCTAAGGCAACAAACACGAAAAGAAAGTTGAGAGAAAGTTTGTGTAATATATTTTCTAACATTTATTTTTGTTATACTTTTATAGCCACTGACCGATAAAAAAAAGGGGAGGGGATGAAGTTATAGGAAGGATATTCTAGAAAAGAAAATTTAGTTTTCGACTAGCGGGGTCTGAAGCATCAAAATCGCGTGACAAATGGGTCGGATGTATCCCTCCCCCCAAACTTATGATACCCCAAACCCCCTTGAAATGACCCTTGGTTTGATATAGATTCTTGAAATGGTTTGATATCTTTAGATTTTCTTGACCCCCTAACCTACCATGTGGGTTCCACCCCCCCTTACCTTTCTACCAACCCTTACTTTTTTTTCTTTTAGATAGGGGTCACCATTATTTTTAACCACCTCCCACGTCCTCCAAAAAGCAATAGGGTGAGATTTTTGCAGCGAAAGGTTCTGAAATATTTCTCATGATAACATATTTTATGTACCTTTTAGGTGATTAAAGTAATATGTCAAAAATCTTTCTATCTGATGTGGGTGGTTTATTGGTCGAATATAGCGCTCAGCCCGGATAAAAATTGGATGTGGATATATGTGAATGAAGGGCTTAAAGCACCTATTCTTACTTCTACCAAAAGTCTTTAGAATCCATATTAGTGTTTCTTAAACTCTTTAGAACCGAAAGACAATTTGCTTACCCCTTTTAATTTAGACTTTTTTACTATTATTTTCGCTTTACCATTTAAAAAAAACTTTTACCTATTTTCAATTAATTACAAAACTATCACACTTAAAACACTTTTCCTTGAGCAACCAAAAATTGACTCGCGAACCAAAATTTGGGAATCACTGCCCTCTAGACCAGTCTGCCACAATCTTTTTAAGTTCACAGTAAACTTAACAACAACCACAAAGGTGACCTGGTGTTCTAGGGGTAAGGTGTTGAACTTCTGTGCTGGGGGTCCGGGGTTCAATCCTTGGTCTCGGCACAGATTTATCTGATTGCCAAACCCTTACTTCACCTCTGACAAGACCTCTTGTGAATGTGAGGAATGCCCAGGCCTCCACCGTGGTTCGGATCTCACGTTAAACTGTAGGTCCTCCATTTCATCTCACAATCACCCTACCATTACACATTAGCGTAAGTGAGTGTAACCCGAACGGGTAGCAAGACGCGGTACTAATAATAACAACCACCAAAAAAATTGGTGGCACACTATTTTGTTTAAGGTATGTCTATTCGGTAAGGAAGTAGAAAGTGGATTACGCACCCAGGACAACGGTTTTATTTTAAAACTGAATTAGAAACGTATAGACAATTTTTTTTTTTTTTTTTGCCCCCATGAAGTAACTTTAAATGATACATGATTAAAAGTTGAAGCTATTTATTCTGCGCCCACTTCTTTAACATTTGGAAACATTTCCTTCAAACCATTAGTAATTTGGGTAAATAACTCCACATTCATGATAAAGCTTTTGATTTTGTCAGATGTATTAAAAATACTAGTAAGTACAAATAAGTAAGAAATGCGAACGATGCACGGCAGCCGCTTGTACCAACGTAATTCGTGTTCTTACTGAGCAGTGATGCTATACCCTCACGGCACACCGTTTGCGGATCATTTCTTTAACAGACTAAATATATTATACACATACATTATATTATTTATAAAAATAAGTTTATAGGGAAATGCAACTATGGTAGATTTTTATTTGCCGCTTCTTAAGTCCCATCCGGGCTATCCTAATTTAACTACACTAATCCTATTTTGGTGCCCGCATGGTGTAAGGCGTCATTCTAGCGTTAGACTGGATTGCTGTTGACTGGGAGATGGAGGTTCAAGTCCCTGTCAGGTGTACTGAAAGTGACTTATACAGAAATGTTCTTCACTCTCCCTCCACGCAAATGTGAGGACATGACTTATAAATTCAACCTTCCACATCCCTAATTCATTAGCTTAATTAAGACATGTGTGTACAGCCTGAACATATATTGATACATGGTGCTAAGGGAAAAAAATACTTAGGGGTAGAAATTAGTGGGAATATTTTAGAGAAAATATTATCGAATTTTAATGGAATATCGAGATTGAAAATACATTTTGAAGGGCGGAAGGAGGGGGGGGGGGGAATAAAACTACCCTTACGACACCCAGCTTGGATTCGAACCCTGACTTCCCAAATTATATGTTTAGTCCATATAATCACCTATTTGAGATACGAAATTTAAGAGTGGATGGTTAGCACGCCTAGCTATCGATTATAGAGGTTTTGGTTAAACTACAACCAACTTTCCTGACGAGGTTTTACTCACAATATGGTAATAAAACTTTTTACTTTCACTCGACACCTCTGAAAGAGAGTATTGTGATTGTCAAAAAATTAAACTCGAGATTTTGATAAATGTCGACAATTCATGACCCCCTGAAACCAAAAAAGTAGTTTTCGTGATGGCGTCTTGTCTGTCTGTACACGGGGCTAGAGCCAAATATATTTTACCAATTGGGCTAAAATTTTGTATCATAAGGTACCCCCAAGTTTTTTTTTGTAATTTGACATCCAACCCTAAAATTTAGGGTAGTTTACTGAAGGAAAAAAAAAATACTCATTTTCTCAAACTTCGCTCTAACGATTTTGATAAAATTCTATATTTAGATACTGTTTATCATTATAAAGAAGATGGAAATTCACATATTCTCATGAAAATGGCTTTATGAGTACTTAACCTAGGGCGAATCTACAACTTTTCTTAATTTCTCTGGGTGACCTGGCGGTCTAGGGGTAAGGTGTCAGACTTCTGTGCTGATGGCCGGGGTTCAATCCTTGGTCCCGGCACAGATTTATCTGATTACTAAACCCTTCCTTCACCTCTGACAAGACATCTTGTGAATGTGGGGAATGCCAGGTCTCCACCGTGGTTCGGATTCCACGTTAAACTGTAGGTCCTTCATTTCATCTCACAATCACCCTACCATTACACATTACTGTAAGTGCGTATAACCCGAACGGGTAGTAAGACGCGGTGCTAATAATAATAATCTTAATTTCTCCGCGACTATTGGATATACGAAATAACCTATCATTGTAATGTTGTGGTACTATTAAAGATACACTTTTTTTATTTGAAGTATATTTTTATATAACCAATAGTTGTTGAGCTATAATCAAATATAGACACTTTTTAATTCAGGTATTTGCTTGTAAATCTTTAGCTTTCTTTGATAAATTAAAAATTAAATTTCACGTTGATTCATAAAGGCACTTTATTCAACTGATTGAAATCAAATAGAGTTCACACAATCTATAATCAAAGATGATCTTGTAATATTGATAAGACAATGAGATTATTTTAATACATTGAATTACTAATTACACGTTGGTAGAACGTGTTTTAATTAGTTTAAAAATGTGACTATTGTAATATATAATGGTATAAATTATATATTATATTTTTACTGCATATTATATGCAGATATAATATGAATCGTTTTGGTAGATGGAACAATAACTCGCCATAACAAAAGTTCCTAAAACTGATTTCATATATTAATACACATCACTTTTGGTAGATATTATCAATACCTGTAAGATGTCAATAATAAAATACTATGAATGTTAGCCTTAGAAAAATAGTATTCTACTTTCATTCTAGCTACCATCTTAGCAAGTGTGTTATTAATTTTACCACCGTGTCTTACTACCTGTTCGGGTGATACGCTTATGTACTAACTACGCTGATGATCTTAGGGATAAGAGAGGTTATATATATAGGAAGTGTACCCGCATTCTCGTGGAGGGAGAATGGAAAACCATTTGGGAAAAACCATCCTCAGTACACCCGACCGAGATTACAACCTCAAACTCACCGTCATCGTCAATCTAGTCTGAGAGAGTAGCACCCAGGGATTTCCAAACTACGGCCCACCAAGAGATTATATCCGGCCCGTTCCAAGATTTTACCAAAAAACAAATTAATCGTTTCTCTTCGTTATTTCTCGACCACGCAGTTTATTTGACAAGTCCAGTTTCTGTCCGCACGTGTGTTTCCCCCCATGACACCAAGCCAGAATGCTCCCCCCATGACACCAAACCAGAGTGCTTCCCCCCATGACACCAAGCCAAAGTGCTTCCCCCCATGACACCAAGCCAAAGTGCTTCCCCCCATGACACCAAGCCAAGGTGCTTCCCCCCATGACACCAAGCCAGAA
>CABEEJ010000535.1:163390-181751 GCA_901482245.1 Timema douglasi
GGGGGGGGGGGGGTGAGAATATCGAATGTGAATAGGAGATAGGTATATGAAGCACTTTTGATGAGTGTTCGCTATAAGTTCGCCGGCCCGGAGTAGTTTGAATGAAGAGGGTTATCGCCGGTCGAAGCCCATATCCATCTATCGTGTGTCTGTGAATACCAAGGGGTCCCTGAGGTTAGGGGTGAGGGAAAGGGAGGTAGAAATTGGTTTTTAGAGGGATGGGTGAGTGGCTATCGATGACCGGACGCCACTGCGTGTCCAAAACTTCCATATATAACCTGCCCCCCCCCCTTTCTCTCATTCCTTGTACCTTCTTTCATATACTGTTGCGTCATAAAAGCTATCGACATATTATGTGGGGTGTAAGCTGGAGAAGAAGAGAATGAGTGAGATGGAAACACCGACAGCAGTCTAGAAGGGTCGGTCTATCCATATTCGGACAAAGTAAAGCCAAGCCATAACTCTAGTATACATGAAGCCCCCGATCGTGGGTGTAGGTGGAAGTGGGGGGGGAGGGAAATCGGCCTCACGGGGCACCCAACTCCTAGCTCCCTTCTTCTCCCCCCCCCCCCATTTGTTTTCGGTGCACAAAAACTGAGACGAGGATGAAAAATCCATTTCTAGGTCGACTTATTGATGTGACCCTGGAGTATCTTTTTCAGATCCCCTCCATCCCCCCTCCCCAACCCTCGACAACCTCCCCACCCTTCTTCCCTTGGACTTACAAGTCACCCCCTCTCGGCGACTTATGATATCACAACCGACACGGAAATAATTTACAAGGCATTCGTCAAACTATAGCCTTCTCCCCTTTTATCTTGTGTACATGTTGCTTGGTAAGTCGTGGATGACTAGTCGTATACAAGGTGGGTCAGCATAGGTTGATCAATTTGTGTGTGTTGCCCTTGTGGGTTTTTTTCTCCCTCCAAGCGAATGATGGGGATGCTGGTTAAGACTCGTCTTTACACCTTATGTTCACGTAAGATAAAACTAATTTTCTAAAATAGTTTCTTAGTAAACTACCCTTAAGTACGTTTTTCTCACAAAAAGAAACGCTTTATCTTCTTAATCATAATAATCATTTTTTATGTATAAATTTTAAAACAAATTGTTCAAATATATTTAACAAAATTTAAATTTTAAAAAAAAAGTATTGGTGAAATACCCTAAAATAATTGCTCATTTATAAAAATAAATAAGTATTATTATTTATAATGAAAAACTATTCCCAGACTTACATTTTTAAATCCATTTTCAAGATCAATTTAAAAATATCAAATTTTCTACATATTGTTATAGCTAAACTACCTTTAAATTAATGTATCTTATATAAATAAAGATACATTATTATTGATAATATAAGATAGTCCATCAATTCCAATTTTGGACCAAATTCCTTAAGCCATCTTTTTTTAAATATCCAAATTTAAAAATCTATCTTCAGTAAACTATCAAAAACCAATACCCTCTCTCCACAAACAATTATACAACTTTATTTGAGATATCCATGTCAAAAACTCTCCATAAATACATTTTAATTAAAATTGTTAGAAGAATTTTATTAGAGATATTTAGAATTTTTGTTAATATTTCTCAATAGTAAACTACCTCTAAACGGATTTCTGCCCAGAAACAAATTATATAGTGCTATTTTTCATGTCAAACAAATCCTAGAGATGCAGTCTAAACAAAATTATCGCCGCCATTTTTGAAAAATTTATAATCCAAAATAAATTACCCATCAGTAAACTACCCTTGATTGAAGAACTAAGGTTAAAAAAAACAATCATTTTGTGGTATAGCCCTATAAAGTCTAAATATCAAGTTTTAACAAAATCCATCAAACGTTTATGGGTCTGTGGCCAGGGACAGACAGACCAACAGATATACATACAGACATACAGACATACAGACAGACATGGGAACAGACAGAATTCTTAAACCTACTTTTCAGGGTTCGTGTTCACATAAAACGCAAAGATTCGTCATAATCTCGAGATAAATTTTTGTTCACGATCACAATACTTTCTCTTCATATGAGAAAGTAAAAACAATAAAAAATATAATGTTAAAAACGTCATTCTTGATACAATTTTTTTTTCTTCAAAAACCTCCCCCTCCCTACCCGCCCCTTACCAAAAAAAATCCTGCCCTTCAACTCCTCTTTTGTCCCAGGATTTTATCTCCCTGTAGACTTGACAGCCTTGCAAAGTTTCACAGAAATAGAAAAAGTGTGTTTTATATGAAAACACACTCAACACGACATATGGGAGAAAAAGGGAGATGTATTCTAGAAGAAGAGAAAAAATAAAAGATAAAATAAAACCTATGAATGCGTGTGTGTGGTTGATTCCCTTTTTTTATATATACATATATATATTCTTCTCACAGAATAGTATGTTCTAGGATATATACAACAAATAAAATGCTCGTATGTTGAATGCTACTTCTCCTGTATTGGAGTAGAGAGTTGTATGTATTCACGTGACTCTAGGGACGGAATACCTTCATATGACACAGTCGGCAACGGCTACTTCTAGCCCCAAGGCATAAGGAAAGCCAAATTGGTAGTTCACAGTCGAAAATCCTTTCTCAGTGTGTCCAAAGACCTAGAAAAACAAGGTTAAGTCAAAGAATTCGCTTGGTCAGGAAAATGTATTGGTTAAGTCAAGAAATTTCATCAAATTTATGGAATTTTTACATATTCATTACATAACTTTTATTTACTATTTGTCAAAAAAAAATTCCCCTTACAATTTAGCGAGTGTTTTTTCGTTGTCTTGGGGTAAATTGCTCACCTCAGGAACCGATAATCGTGGGTTCAAACCCAACAAGGGTCATCACATTTTTCTTCAGTGATGAAACACCCGTAACACAACTTCCTTCGGAGTGGAGGAAGTGCCGTCATTCCCATGTCGATTGTGGCATGTAAAATAACCCTGGAAGGTGTGGGAAAATACCTTTCACGGCGAAATTGGTAGGCCATTTCTCTTTCGCCCACAGACATTCTCTTGTGCTGAAATAATCATTCCAGTTAAATACATCAAATAAATAATAAAATAAAAATACTCACCGCAAATCTGTTTTTTGCACACTTGTCCCTTTTGATCATACTAATCTCAATTATCAATTTCTGCATGTGATTTTCGGGTCGTCTTTCCACCCCCCTCGACTGCGCGTCTTTAGCCAAAGCTGTGTCATGGTTTTGTGCATTTGCGAGAATTCGATTACGTTCTATAGAAAGAACAAATCGACATATAATGTTCTCACAACGATTTTATGCTGCACTTTTATAAGGTTATCTTTCAATGTCTCAGTATTATCTCTATAAGATCTAACTTAGATTGCATTAACCAATAACCCATTCCTTTTGGCTGAATTTAACACATGCTTGGAGTGATAACATTTCAGAATGAGTAAGAGCCTAAAAATATTATTGTTTCAATAAATTGAGATTTTAATAAAATAATGTTTTTAACACAAAAGTGAATGCAAAAGTGATAAACAGGCTCTGTAAAACCTGGAAAATTCAGAGATTTTAAAAATATTGTTTGGAAGGACAGCCTGTAGATCTAATGTACTCTGATTATTCTTTTTAGAGGTGTGAGAAACTTCTAGATGTTGACGGTAAAACCACTTTTGATTCGATGTTGACACTAGCTATAAAATATTCGAAACATTTCTATAAGGAAGAAGAAAACGTTTGGTTTGTTATGAACAGATTGAAATATCTATGTGAATATGACATATTTCAACATATTGTATAGTAATTAATTCTACAACATATGCTATACAAGATTTTAACAATAGCTAATTAAAGCATGGATAAAATTGGATACTTCGCAATAAAAGGATATAATATATATATTGATGTTTTTATTTTTGTAAATTTTTCTCTTAACTATATGAACTTAAAGCGACATTTTGTTGCGGCCATATGCTTCACATAGGGAGCTATAGGAATTAATAGTAATAACAATATAGTTACTCTAATCGAGTAGGCCTATAGATGAGGAAGGAAGTATTTTTAGTGGTTAGCTACCCAACTTTTACCTGGAAGGAGACTGAGAAACCATTTTGGAAAAAAATACCCTCAGTGCACCCAACTGGGATCAAACTCAAATCTGCACGCTATCTGAAGACTAGTCTATTGTGAGAGTGTTGCCTTAGACCATACGGCCACCAAAACGGGTTTATTCTCTGTTAATACTAATGTGGCTGCATTTACACTTGTTGGCCCTAATCATACCTATCCCTTAAATTAAGTCATTTTATATACCTTGAATTAAACGTATTAAATTTAACTAAAAAGTACCGCTGGGCACATGGTATGAATGTAAAAATAATTTATTTGGGTTTTTCGGTGATGGATAGTTCAGGATGTAGATCCCAGGCAGGTCAACTGAGTGTTTTTTCCTAAGCGGTTCCTCCATTCTCTCTCCGTGCAAATTGGCGACTATTTTTTCTAAAATTCTATTATATATCCTTAACTCACTAACGTAGTTAATGTATGCGTACAATCCGAACGGGTGCAAAGTCGTGTGTGTGTGTGTGTATGTGTATGTGTGCGTGCGTGACCTGGTGATCTAGGGGTAAGTTGTCAGACTTCTGTGTTAGGGGTGCGGTATTCAATCCTCGGTCCCGGCACAGATTTATCTGATTGCCAAACCCTTCCTTCACCTCCGACAAGACGTGTATTAATCACAACTTGTGAATGTGTGAGGAACGCCAGGCCTCCACCGTGGTTCGGATCTCACGTTAAACTGTAGGTCCTCCATTTCATCTCACAATCACCCTACCATTACACATTAGCGTAAGTGCGTACAACCCGAACGGGTAGTAAGACGCGGTAATACAAAGTTCTGGGGGGAAAAAAATATATATTTTTCAATTTTATTTTGTAATCCATGAAGCAACCTAATACATCTCAACACCTTGGACTTGTCCATTTTATTAAGGCCCTACGTCTCGACGCTCTGAGCCCCTCAGATTTTTTGGACATCTCTTCTTCCTAGACTCCCCTTTTACTAAGTCAAGGACGTCCCGAGAAAAGAGGGTCAAAGAAGACCAAAAGATAACAGCTTATGAGTCGTGGTCGGTGTTATAATATTCACTAGATATACACGTCACTCAAGTATTTTTGGAAAGGGAGAGGAAAAGGGAAATCTTGTTCCGGCGAATGTTTTTTTCCCAGGGCGACCAAAACCTTCTCTTGGGTGTGTGGAGAAGGAGGTTGAATGGTTGATGGGGGTGTAAGGGGGTGGGTGGATAAGGGAAATTTCCCTCGTGTAGTACTCTAGGGAGTGTAAATCTGTGAACGGCTTTCAAGCAGTCGTATGCTCGCTCCTATATATGTGTGATCGTGTGTGGAGGGTAGATACATATATGTTATATGTTCGCCTTTCTTGTTGTAACAATACAATACAACCGGAAAGAAAAGTGAGGCGTTGATCAGATTTTATATACATTGGCTGGAAGGTTTTGATAACATATCTACTAAATATAATTCACTACCTAAAGTTTCTGGATTCATCTAATTTATAATTTATTATTGGTGACCTGGTGGTCTAGGGGTAAGGTGTCAGACTTCTATGCTGGCGGCCGGGGTTCAATCCTCTGTCCCGGCACAGATTTATCTGATTACCAAACCCTTCCTTCACCTCTCAGACAAGACATCTTGTGAATGTGGGGAATGCCAGGCCTCCACCGTGGTTCGGATCCCACGTTAAACTGTAGGTCCTCAATTTCATCTCACAATCACCCTACCATTACACATTAGCGTAAGTGCGTATAACCCGAACGGGTAGTAAGACGCGGTGCTAATAATAATAATAAAAATAATAATAATATACTTTATTAACCACTTCAATGGTCGAGTGGTCTAAACCTCTTGGAAGGTATCACTCTTGCACTAAACTAGGCTGCCGATAAAAAAAATAGATTAGGGTTCGAATCCTAGTCGGGTCTGCTGAGGTAAATGGTTTTTTACTCTCCCTACACTCAAATGTAGGTACATTCCCAACGTAAACCTGCTTCTTTCATAGCCCATAAGCATAATTAGTACATTTGCGTAGAGCCCGGATGGTAAGATTCAGTGCTATATATATATATATATACACACACACATACTTGATTTATAATTTTTACGCTGAGTTAAATAACTATGAAATAATTTGTTTTACTTTTGTGGACTCGAGGGACTCTTTTCTGAAATAATAATGCATGACTCACCTAGGTGGAGTAGTTAGCTAACGCGCTAGTTTCGTGTTGAGCTAGACTGCCGAGGACGTGGAGATCAAGGTTAGAATCTTGGTCGGGTGAACTGGTGGCGGAATATCCTAAATGGTTTTATACGCTCCCTCTACGCAAATGTGGGTTCCCTTCATCTGAGTTCAACCTTCCCGATTCCTAACCCATTAGCGTAGTTAGTAATTAAGCTTATAACACGAACGGGTAGTAAGACGTGGTGCTAAATAAATACTGTACGAATTTAAATCTAATATTGGATTGTACTTTATTGTCAAATAAGATAAAATTAATCACCACTCTATAGAATGGTCCATACAAAATTAAGAAATGTAAAGATAATTGAAAGGATATTTTCAGTCCAATTTTCAAAGAAAACTTGACATCTGGTAAATTTTACTATATCTACTCTCACGCAATTATACGTCATTTGTTATCCTCAGCAACTTGAAAGGCAGTTTAATTACCCATAAAATAAGACTAATAAGGAATACTATATTTAAAAATTATCGTCAATTTTGGCCTCTAAAATATGTTGGTAAAAGGTTCACTCTATGAACATTGGACTGTTTTGTTGCAGTAGAGTTATTAATCGATTCGTACGTGAAATGTTATTTGTGTAAAAATAAGAATTTGGTTTTGGTTAACCTTTGCCTCAAATATATCTGCAAAATTTGAGTTTTGCCGGTAATCGATCAGTTTTTATGACATAATTGTTATTTTTTTTGTCCAAACTAAATTAAATAATACTTCTGTATATTTATTTAGTTTAATTTTCTACGCATAATAATATAGACAGTAATTGATTATTTGTCATGGTCACAATTACATTTGACTAAAAAACTTTAAAGATAAATTCTTCTAATTAATAAAGTCCAGAAATTCCAATTACACGTTTTCAAGAACTGTTGATATAACTAACTAGATGTGGAAAATTAAACCAAGACCGTCTACTGAAGCAATATTAATTTATATTATGTCAAAAAATAAATATTTTTATATTATTATTATTATTATTATTATTATTATTATTATTATTATTATTATTATTAGCACCACGTCTTACTACCCGTTCGGGTTATACGCACTTACGCTAATATGTAATGTTAGGGTGATTGTGAGATAAAATGTAGGACCTACAGTTTAACTTGGAATCCGAACCACGGTGGAGGCCTGGCATTCCCCACATTCACAAGATGTCTTATCAGAGGTGAAGGAAGGGTTTGGTAATCATATAAATCTGTGCCGGGACCGAGGATTGAACCCCGGCCGCCAGCACAGAAGTCTGACACCTTATCCCTAGACCACCAGGTCACCGACAATATTTTTATAAAAACTGAACTAAAGCCCTGTTTCGATCCCACCTTAGCCTTAATTTGTAGCCATAAAAAATAATAATAAGGGGGAAAAGTAATAATAAAGGATGATACCCACTTCTGGGGTAGAATGGTCTAAGGTGTCACTCTATTGTTAGACTGGCCCACTAAAGATGGGGAGATCAGGGTTCGAATCCCGGTTGGATCTACTGAGGGGGATTTTTTCTACATAATTCCCCACGCAAATGCGGGTGTATTATCTCTAAAATGATTTATTCTTCATCTCTAACGCATAACATTAATGATAATATACGCCTATAACCTGATCAGATAGTAAGACTTGGTGATACAAAATAAATAAGGGATGAATATTATAATGTATCACGTGCGTCTCACAAACACTTATATGTACGTAACTTTTATTCGCCCTATATTTTAGTGGCTTTTTAGTTTTGACAGATATAGCGCAACCATGGCAATATATATATGTTTAGGGATTTCTAAAGAGAGAGAGAGAGAGAGAAAAAAAACACCGTCGAAAGTGCATTACCTTTATGTATACGTTGTATATTTTAAATTCTCAAGAAGCAGTCGAGTGGTTTCACATGTCTGTAGGTTAGATCTTAAAGATCGCCCTCCCCACCTTTTGAGAATTCTCGAATGCACCCCTCAAAGAGGCATCGGGGAATTGGGAAACCAATTTATTGATGCGTCAATATTTCATCTTTCAAACGCCCTCCCTCATACTCCTTCTCTCCTGGTCCACGTGCTCAGCCGACTTATTTAGCAGAACGCCTGATGGACGGGGACGTTGGCGATGTTTTAAGAGAAGCTGTTTGTTTTTTTGTGTTTGTACACCCCATCCCCTTTCGAGCTATCAGATTTTTTTTTCATCTTGTCCTATTACTCGATCTGGTTATACGCGTACATTAATCACGCTAATTGAATAGGAATAATTGAGGTAGCGTTTTAGAGAAAATGCACCCACAATTTCCTGAAGGTAGAGTGGGAATCCATTTATAAACCTAACTCTCAATACTCACGGATGGAAGTGGGACTACTACTTCATCTTCTGCCAACTATAACAGACGAGGCTAATGCCTTAGCATAAGTATACGAGAGATTAAAGTGAATATGAATATTAGTTCTTTGTCAGCCTATTGTATTGCAATTAATTGCTTCACATCAAGTGGTAAGATTATTTATGTAAAATACAGGGTGATTCTCTCGGGACTTAACACTCTTTATTATTATTATTATTAAAAAACCAATTAATTCCTACACAAAAGGCTAGTAAATAAATATTCTCTCCTAATTTAATCTGTTTTTGTTTTTATCCACTTCGGTAACCAAATGGTCTAAGGCGCTACTCTTGCAGTAGACTATACTGCTGATGATGGGGAGATTGAGGTTCGAATCTCGGTCAGGTGCACTGTGGATGGGTTCTACAAAATTGTTTTTCACTCTTCTTCAACGCAAATACGGGTACACTTCCTATAAATATAACCTACCTAATCACTAAGAACATCAGCGGAATGTCCGGACGGTTAGTAATACAAGGTTATAAAACTAATATTTTAATTTTTTTGTTAAATGTTGTTTTCTCAACAAAAACAACTGTTCTTTTTCTATATTTGTTTTTATCTATCATCAAGTATGTTATATTTTAGCTACGGACCAGTTTTTTTTACACCAAGTCTTACTACCTGTTTAGTTTACATGCAGTATTCTTAAGCACAAGATTATGTATGCTCCAAGCTTAGAATGCCACACCTCACGAAACAAATTATCCAAAATTAAGTTAAGATAAAACTGACAAACACTTCATCTCCATTCAGGATTTTTGTCTAATCCTCATGAAATTTGACACAAAGGGCTTTAATTGGGAAGGTTTTCAACGAGCACATGTTGAATGTTTTGAGTCAGGGTGTTTTGAATTTATATTCATTCAATAATTTATTCCATAACTTTTTTTTTAACACTTTGTCTTAATACTTATTAGGTTCATACGCTTATGTACTAATTAAGCTAATGATTTTAGAGATTAGGAAGATTGAATTTAGAGAAAGTTTACCCGCAATGGCGTGGAAAGAGTAGGAAACCACGTAAGGAAAACCACCCAACCGGGATCTAATCATGATTTCGGCAGTCTAGTCTATTGTGAGAGTAGTGCCTTAGACCATGCGGCCACTGTACCAGGTGAGCACACTTAAAGTGAACTTTGAGTTCCTCGTACTTTGCCTGGTGCTTCAACCCGTGTGTTGACAACATATCGACTCCAATGGAATTCGAACCAAAGTCTTTTAAGAGAGGATTTTATCATCCTCTGAAACACAACGCCTCGCTGAGGTTCATCTCAACTATTATCTCCTCAACCGTATTTAAATTATCTTGAAATTTTAGTTTATTTAGGGGTGCATTAGATAACATTTTTCCATATGTAATTTTGTCAAATTTTTTTTTTCACATCCTCTTGCAACGATAATTTGAACGCATTTACACTCAAAACAACCCTTCTCAACCCTAGCCCATGAATTAAATCATTAGCAACCTTTAAGTAAAATAGATAGTTTAAAAGAAAAGATTTTAGTTTATCCTGTTATTGGCTATCTCACCCCCTCGTTCGAGACGAATGCTGGTGCAAGTATTAAATATAACAGGAACAATTAGACGTTTTCCCAAACATTTATTTCCCTAATAGAGTAGAGATGATGAAGCTATATTATTATTTAGCAGCGCGTCTTACCACCCGTTTGGGTTATACGCTTAAGCACTAATTACGCTAATGGATGAGGAATTGGGAAGGTTGAATTAGAGGGAGAGGACCCGCATTTTCGTCGAGGTAGAGTGGAAAACCATTTAGGAAAAACCCACCCCCAGTTCACCCGACCGAGAGATTCGAACCTCGATCTCCCCGTCCTCAGCAGTTGAGCTCAACACGACTAGCGCGTTAACCAACTACGCCACCGAGGCGGGTATGAAGCTATAACTTTGTGCGAAATGTACCGGCATTTGCATAACGGGAGAGTAGAAAGCTACTTAAGGAAAAAAATCTCTCTAGTATACCCAACAGGTATTTGATCACCCAGTCACCAGCAAGCCAAATCAACACGAGAGTAACGGCTTATACCATGTGACTATTGATGCGGGTCATTAATCGTTATTGTTTATGTTTAATGTCCGTTATCTCTCTTTTTATTCTCTCTTTGTTCCTCTTTCTCTATACATATATACGTTTATCAAAGTGGCATTAAGTTGAAAATTCAATGAGCTGACAATTCTTGTAAATGAATAGAGAAATTTGTCATTAGATTCCAGGACACTTTTGACAGATATTCAAGAACTGTTGATATCACCATGTGAAGGAAATTAAGCTCTATGTTTGTACTGAAGAAATATTTGATTTATTTTGACCAACAATTTGTTGATATAAAAACTTGCAAAAAAAACTTCCTTTTTCTCACGTCCCCTACATCTCCCACCTTTTTATAACTAACTTGTATACTACATTTTACTATGAAAGATCAAATTTAATGAGAATATAATAATTAGTCAAATCATTCTAAATGTTCATTTTGGTGTCGATATCTTTGAGAAAGAATTTTCTCAATCTCCAATACAGTTTCATTTTAAAAGAGCTGGTACATTTTCATATTCTTAGTACTTGTTTGAAAACTAAGATTATTTAACACATTCATAAGTAAGTTAAACGAATGTATATTTTCAAATTCATTATTAGCGTAATAAACGTCAACTTTCCAAACACAGGGGAAAAAAAGTCACAGGTAAGACAGCTTCCCTTTAAACAGGCTTAGGTAGTTTCGTTATATGACTCGATTTCAAATGATTTTAGTAGCTTTTTGGACTTGAATGAAAAGCGGGTGAAGGGCTAGTCCCTTTTAAGAGGGAGGGGGGGCTAGTCTCTTTGAAGGGGTGAGGGGAGTTACGTGGGCAGTGTGTGGGAACCGATCGCTAAGTGGTCTTTTGATTTGTTATTCAAACTTTTAGCCATTTTGTGCGTGGTCACGGAACTTGGATACCAAAGGAAATATAAAAAGCATATGTTAAACAGACCTATATACTTTTGATGTGTGTGTTTTCTCATAGCTTTTTCTTTAACATTTTTATAGCATTCATATTTTAAAAAAAATCATTCAAATATATATTTTAAAATAAATTTACGTAAAATATTAACACGTTTGAGTCAAAATCAAGCTTACTTTTTTTTTACTTTCTCTTGGCACCTCGGAGAGAAAGTATTGTGATCGTCAAAAAATGAACTCAAGATTTTGAAAAATTTCGACAATTCCATGATCCCCTGAGACAAAAAAAATGTTTTCGCAATGCCGTCTGTCTGTCTGTACCTTGGGCTAGAGCTGAAGGCTAAAACATGGTATTTTGAATTTTCATAAGGTCCCACCCCCCACCCCCACCCCCCACACACTTAAACGGCCTTTGTAATTACAGTATATATTCAACCCTAAATTTAAAGGTAGTTTACTGAAGGTAAAAAATAGAAAAAATCAATTTTCTTGAAAATCAATTTAGATCTAGACACTTTTTATCATTATAAACAAGATGGCATTTCTCATTTTCTCAAGAAAATTACTTTGAGGGTGTTTTATATAAGAGGAATTTTCCAATTTTCATCATTTATCCACAACTATTTGAGATACGAAATAACGTATCATTGTGAAGTTGTAATGCTATTAAAGATAAAAATCTTTTATTTGAAATATATTTTTATAAAACCAATAATTTCTCAGATATAATCAAAATTATATACTATTTTTTGATTCGGGTCTTTGAACATGAATTCGATTCTTATTCTCTTTGGCGGACAAAACTTATTTCTCAATTTTTCTGTTAAGTGTTCCCAGTTCCTAACGCCAAAGAGTAAGTAAGTAATAGTGTATATTATTTAATTTATGATCTTTGGTATATTTTTTATATAACATCATATATACCTACTATTCACAAATCTTACGAGTTTTTAGTAAATGTATATTTTAAGATAAAAGTGGGAGAAAATCTGTGCGGTGCTCCGGACTATTTAATTTGTAAATGTATTCGTATTGATTCAAAAGTATTTAAGTTTGATGAGATTTTTATTGTTCTAGATAATCTGTTTTCAGTTAAGTTTTCAACTCACAAAAATCTGTTTAGGGGGTGGGGGTTTCAATTTATAGGTGAGTGTAGGACAAAATCTAAAATAAAGATAATTTATTTCGAATTATATACGTAATATTAAGTGCTGTAACTTTATACAAACCCACTTTGGCAGCACGTGGTCTTATGTGCTACTTTTAAAGTAAACTAGACTGCTGATTACGGGGAGATCAAGGTTCGAATCTCAGTCGGGTGTTGTGAGGGCTGTTTTTCCAAGATGCTTTTCTAACTTTCCCTCCACGCAATTGTGGTTACACTTCCTATAATAAAACCTGCCTCATCCTTAAAATCATTAGCTTAGTTAGTACATGAGGGTATAACCAGAACGGGTAGTAAGACGTGGTGCTAATAAAACTTTACATTAAGCTCAGATATTTTAAGAGAGTGAATTACATTATGAATATAAGGAAGCAGGATACAGAAGTTTAATATCATATAGACTCATAAGGATTCGCTTTAGATAAGGATTGAACAATAATTTTTGGGATGGTAAAAAAACACACATTGCAGTAGATCTATATTTAATACCAGCTTCTTTGATCAGAGTCATGAAAATAGAATAAGTTCTTTTTAATCATACTGGTGTATTTTTTCCCTAATTTATTGGTTTTAACGATTCATCTGATGGATTTTATTCATAAATTATATTATAAACGATTCACCAGATAACCTATTAAAACAACATTTTACAAATGATAATGTAGGTTACATATTTAAATGATAGAATCTAGTGATAAATAGAGTGTTTCTATTTTGTATATAAATCTAAGTAAAAAGAAAAATACAACTCTTCTTTCTAATTAGCAAGTTTGAAAATTAGAGAGCAAAACGGTGCCACATAATTATGAGAGAATTTCCACGGAAGTTGAAGCTAGTAGGTGTGAATGCATACATCACTTTTAATTGAGTGTGTGCTCAGAGCATGTCATAGTCTTTCCGTTTGTGGTATCGCATTGAAACGTTGTGTGTTTCCGTACTAATTAACATTTGTGTCAACTTTGTGCTTGCTAATCAGTGGACAAAAAATAACGCATAGTTACTCTGTTTTGGAAATCTCACCACCAATTCTGAATTGAGGGTCTCAAACCAGAAGTTGTGTATGTCTTTAGAAACTAGTTGGTTATTAATCTTAAAACCTGCCTCGGTGGCGTAGTTGGCTAACGCGCTAGTCGTGTTGAGCTCAACCACTGAGGACGGGGAGATCGAGGTTCGAATCTCGGTCGGGTGAACTGGGGGTGGTTTTCCTAAATGGTTTTCTACTCCCCCTCCACACAAATGCGGGTTCACTTCCTCTAATTCATCCTTCCCAATTCCTAATCCATTAGCGTAATTAGTACTTAGAGCGTATAGCCCGAATGGGTAGTAAGACGCGGTGCTAAATAATAATAATATTCATCTTAAAATGCTAATATGTAGAAATATATATGTTGTAACATTAAACTATCAAATATATTTATGACTTAAGATTGATTTTTTTTTTTCGATTTTAAATTAAACAAGTACTTTGCTTAGGTATAAACTTTTTCACCACGTCTTACTACCTGCTTAGGTTATAGGGACATATTATAATTACTCTAGTGGTGTAGGTATAATGAAGGAAGTAATTTTTAGTTAATAAACCCGCATTTGCCTGGAAGTAGAGTGGGAAACTATTTAGTAAAGACAAACCTAAGTAGAACCGATCAGGATTCGAACCCGTATATCCCCGTCATCAGCAGGCTGGTCTAATATGAGAGTGATGCCTTAGACCATTTGGCCACTGAAGTGGGTCAGTGGGAATTAGGTCAAAACGGTGGTTGCAGCTCGATTAAAGATGTCTCTTTATCTCATCTCGTGTGAAGTGTCTCGTATGGTTTCTCTTTGACGCCAGATGGAGAAAAACGTATTTTGGATTTTATTTTGCCGTGGAACCACAGCACACACTACGCCTTAAGAGCGTGCGTCACATGCCAATCAACTATGTGATACAGTCAGCACGTGGATAATTTCTTATTAAACATTAATGGAGTTGAGTTTAAAAAAAGGCGACCTGGCGGTCTAGGGGTAAGGTTTCAGACTTCAGTGCTGGGGGTCCGGGACTCAATCCTCGGTCCCGGCACAGATTTATCTCATTATCAAACCCTTCCTTCACCTCTGACAAGACTTGTATTAATCACAACTAAGATAATCTAAAAAATTTAACTAAATTCATCAATTAAAACAATATATTTTGATTTATTTTAAACAAAAAGTGTCATAAAAACTCCCAAAATACCGAGTCTTGCTGCCTTCAAACAGATATCAATGGTTTTTTTTACATGTACCCAGTAAAATTGAACCTACAAACTACATGATTAATAACCTCCCTATATTTTCATCTCGCCTACTTTAATACTGCAGTAAATCTAAATTTCTACCTCAGTAGTATTAAAGTTAAACTCTTTTAAAAGCACAACTTATTTAAAAATATATTTGATTGGACATTGGTGCATTGGTTGTTTAAGGTCACCGACAAAAGTAATGAACCTGTCGTAAGACACCTAATAATAATTATAATAATTCGATGTGTAATTTCTATAGGCTGCATAAGTATTATAATGGTATAATACTTTTTTTTTTTGCTCAGGTTACAAGCAGATTTGATAATTACTCTAGTGGGGTAGGGATGAGGAAGGAAGCAATTTATAGGTAACCTATACACATTTGCGTGGAAGGAGAGTGGTAAACCATTTGAAAAAAAACCCACCCTTAGTAGACTCGACCAGGATTCGAACCCCGATCTCCCGTCATAAGTATGCCAGTCTAACATGAAATTTAAACCTTAGACCGATCTGCCCCTGAATTGAATTGGGTATTTTTAAACTAACCTAGCCTATAAAAATACATTCAACCTTATCACAAATATTTGAATAACAGGCTGATCCTGTAAACATTTAGAAGAAATCTTGGTCAGCATTGCTGAGATTGAAACCAATATCCGATTAATTTGTGGATAACCTCTCTACTAACCACTTTTGATTCTGGGTATGGTCCATCGTAATATTTTACCAATACGGTTGGGTGCATTGTCTAGCGTGGAGGTCGTCAACCCGCGACTCGCGATACTATTTTTTTGCGACCCGTTCGCTCATGAAAAATGCAAAATTATTTCAAGAGATAAAATGACAAATAATGATATATATCTTATATTATCAACTGATAAAATAAAAAAGTGTTATGTTATTTTATAAACTATTTTTGATTTTTGCGCGAAGAAAATTATTGCGTTTTAAATTAATGTGCTTTTAACCGTCAAAATATGATAACTCTAGTAGATAAGACAAATCACGCTACCTTATAATATAAAAACACTGAAAGTAGGGAAAAATAACAGAGAACATACTTCACGAGAAATCCTAATCCTTAGTGTGAGTATAAATGTAATAGAATGAGCTAATAATAATATTTTAATATGTATTCAATCCTAATATTATCGTTAAAGTATTGCGGCCCACGAGACAAACTTTTCTCCTTGGACATAAAAAGGTTGATGAACTCCGGTTCAATGCGTCATTCTCTGATGATATTATACTGTCGGTGACGGGGTGATCTTGTTTCGAATCCCAGTCAAGTATAGTGTACCTTATTTTTCTAAATTATTTCCCACTCCCCCTCCACGTTAATGAAGGTTAATTTTTCTTTAAAATTATACTTTCTTAGTCCCTAACACACTAGCTTAATATTAATGTAAGCGTATCTCTCGAATGGGTAGTAAGACGCGGAATATTGTAATGAGTTTATTTATCATTAAGTTAAAACACATACTAAAGAATGTATAACCACTTTAAAACATTCTCTATGAAAAAAATCGCTATCGTAATAAATTTCAGATTCAAATCACCTCCACCAAACTTCTAAATTTGGGGCAGTGCCCATTCCCCTTTTCTGCTAGAGGTTCTGACCCTAGGTCATCACGGGGTCATTCCCATAGGGGTCACACTTTCCTGTTTCTCTTCCTAACAGCTTTTTTTTATTTGTATCTTTTCATCCCTTCTATTCCCCCTCCTCTCTATTTTGTGCTTTTTTTTATTTTAATTTTTTTTCGATGCCCCCCTTTATTCCCCCCTTAGCGTGGTGTCGGACCCTGCGCCTCAAGGGACAACATCAATATAGTGGACCCTGGCAGGCACTCTGTGCAACATGAGGTGGGGGACTGTGTCCCCTTTGGAGAGGGGTTGACAAAATACGCACAGGACATGACGTCATTATGGACACGCTCCCAAATACGCGCTCTTTTAAAAGATACACACATATGTGTTCGAATGGTCTAAGACGTCACTAACACAATAAACTAGATAGTAGGTGATAGAGAGATCTGGGTTCAAGTCCCAGACGGGTGAATTTAGGGGATGGTTTTTCTTGAATAGCTATTTTTTTCACTTTCTTTTGTTCAAATGTGGATATATTTGGATTCATTGATTAATTTGTCATCCTTACCCTGTTAGTATGAATACGCGGTTAGACCTACAGAGGGGTGGGGGAGTGAATAAGGGGGTAAAATGGTAAACTAGAGCGCACAAAAAAAAAGCGAGTTTTCAAATAGTTAAAATGTAACGTTGCACTGGCGGATTTAAGCATACACAATCGTATCTAGCTTTGAACCAAGAAGCCGGAATTTTAACTCATCTTGTAAACTTTTTTCCCCCTAAGATGTTTTTCATATTTTATTCAGATGTTTGTTAGTTGAGGTATGGATAGCTTCCTTAATAATTATGCTATATATTTATGCTAGTTACCTAAACTAAGCTTATTTCTGACGAAAAAAATCAATTGCCCCAATTTATTTAAGCCCTAGTTTTATTTCAAGCTTATAACACCCTTAGGTTTATTAAATTCACATATCACTCCAGGAATTTTAAACCATAAAAACCCCAGGGTATTTAATATACACATAACCCTCCTGTGTTTTAATATGGCACATACGCTTTATTGTATTGTAACAGGCACATTCATTTCATGGGATTCTTTCAGATACATAACATTCCTGGATTTATGTCAAATACATAACGTTCCTGTAGTTTTATTATAAACATAAGCCTCCTTTGTTTAGATCAGACACATAATGATTTGGTATTATTTTAATCAGGAACGTAACACTTTTGGTTTTTTATCATACATATATTACTCCTTGGTTTCTATCAGACACCACACAACACTCTTTGATTTCTATAAGAAGCGTAACACTCCTTGGTTTCTATCAGATAAATAACACTCCTTGTCTTATATCAATACATAACACTCCTTTGTTTCTATAAGCAACGTGACACTCCTTGGCTTATCAGACACATAAAACTTCTTGTCTTATATCAATACATAACACTCCTTGGCTTCTATCAGACACACAACACTAATTGGTTTCTATCAGACACACAATACTACCAATTTTTTTTCCGCTCGGTCCATATAGATTCACAACACCATTTATCCTACGAAACAAGTGAACCCTCTATTTGGACACCCTGAACGCACCCGACTCTATCCTTATGGATAAAAAAAAATACGATTTCCATTCTCGTTGCAACCTTCACAGAATCGCAGAAACTGACCGCCTCCCCCACGTCTCTCTTTGACTTCCCCTACCCTTCTTACCTCACCTACCCCCCCCCCCCCCC
>CABEEJ010000535.1:202137-217175 GCA_901482245.1 Timema douglasi
ATTTGCCGTAACCCCTCCCCTGAAGCCTCTGATGATTTGCCATACCCCTCCTCCGCTGAAGCCTCTGATAATTTGCCATACCCCGCCTTCCCGAAGCCTCTGATAATTTGCCATACCCCCTCCCCGCTCTCCACCGCCACAAGGGGCGAAATAAAAAAAGATCTAAGCATACACTTAGGGCCACCGCGCATTGGGCGCCCAGCCGCGTAACAAGCCGCGCTACCCGCACCCCGCGGCCAGAGAGAATGCTTGTGGTGAATGGGAAAGCGCGCACTTGACTGCAGCGACCAGCTGGCCGATTGGACAGATCCATTTGAAATAAGAAATTAAATGGTCGGTCACTTCCTTGGTCGCGGAGCAAGTCGCCGGTGTCTAAAAGGTCACCTTGGCTTGTCACGAGTCTGGTCGCCCAGTGCGCGGTGGCCAGTGTCGCCAAGTCTATAGCTATAGTACATGGACCTGAAATGGATTGTATTTTGACCGGTAGGATACTACTTTCTGACATTATATTGATAAGCCCAGAGATTTTAATAAAAAGTTAATAAAATCTGTTACTTTATAGCAGGGCCACAGGATATTACTTTTATAAAATATCCTATAAGTGGATTGTACAGGTGGTGAAATTATATCAAAAGTAGTATCCAGATAGTAAAGTTGGCAACACTGGCGGTGGTCTTTGTACTTATTACGTAATCCATTTCACGCACCTGTAAAACTGGGAGAGCCGGGAAAACAGAGGGAATTTTCGCCAAATATATTAAACATGCTCGACTATTTGTTAGTTTGGGACGTTTAACTGAAAATCTTAGGAGATTGGGTCTTTGTATTGACGATAAACTGAATTGAACTGAAGAATTATGCACATTGATTCTAACATGTCTTCTTACCCCTTGGACAAGAGTTGTGACGTGACAAAAATACATTTTCCCATTAATCTTAAATCTTAAAAATAAGTTACATGACCTCACAATTAGTCAGTTTGATGAAAATTTAAATTCTTGTACTCTTTTCTTAATATTATATAGAGTGCCTGGAAGAATGGAAACTCCCTCTGGAAAACCTGGAAAATGCATTGAATTTGGTAGTAAGAAAACAGTGGAAATACTGATATTGCTTTATTGTTAAAATCTGGTTGTTTTAAGGAACCTGTGTAGTAATATTCGACAAGGATCCAACACTCGCATAAAGTGATGGCTGACGCTGTTTTTAGCCCGTCTGGATCGACGGAAGATAATTTCAATCGTCTACACTAAGTTGGTTTCTCTATTTATTTTTAATTTGCACCAGATTTTATAACGGTCCGACACCTTATCTAAGTTGGTAGGTAGCGTGTATGTTTACCGAGTTAAGATCCTGACATAGACAAAGCTTTTATCATTAGTGAAATGTAGGTTTCACTCGTTCACAGTGATGAATTAATGGCTGGGGGCTGGATGTTGTGTTTGTCCTAGATTTTGATTAATAAATGTTCTGATTTAGTCAGTCGGTTCATAAAGTGCACGTTAAATAACACACATAGGCCTAGATAAATACAATTAAATAATCTGATAGCTTTGTTTTGTACAGATAAGCGATGGCAAATGACATCGAGTACTTTATGGACCTTTTGGGGTACACTAAAGAAACGTGAAATCCAAGGTCCAAAAGAAGTATTACAGGAAATGGGCATCTTCAATATCCTATCACAAGACAATTCACTAAAGTGTGTGACCCATACGGGGAGATCGTGGCTCAAATTCTAGTCGGGTGTACTTTTTTTTTACTAAGTGGTTTTTTACTCTTACTCTAATAGAATGTGGGTACACTTTCTCTGATTTGAATCATACTCATCCCTACACATTGTCAAAATTAGTCGGTACGCATATAATCTGAACGGGCAGTTGGTCGCGACGACCAAACACAAAATGTTAACACAATTTTTAAAGATTTGTTTGGAAAATAAATGCTAGGGTGCACAGCATAGAATTTCTCTTTTATCTTAAAATAGAAACATTTATTAAAATCTCGAGCTTTTTGAAACGAAATAATATGTATTGTTGCAGAAACACTACACCCATAGATTTCATATTTCAAAATACTCTATAAGACTTCTGTAAATATAATATATACATATTTACAGTATTTTGATGGAGTGCTTTGATGATATATCTACAGTATATAAATACATCTGCTTATAGCTAGGAAATTATTGGTTTTATAAAGAAAATTATTTAAAATTATAACATATTGATTCTTTATAGAACATTACAATGATCAATTATTTCGTATCTCGAATATTTGTGGAGAAAAGATTCTAAATGGAAATCTCTGCTTATGTGTAGTAAGTACTCTCAAATTAATTTTTATAGAAAAATTAAAACGGACATTATGTTGATAATGTTAAACAACGCCTAAATGCAAAATTAAATTAAAATCGTTTGAGCGGATTTTTTTTTTCTGCCCATCAGTAAATTATACTTAGTTTTAGGAATAGATATTTAATTATTTTTTTTAATCCTAGGGAAACTTAATGAAAATCTTACCAAGATTTAGCCCGATCGTTAAAATTGTTTTGGCTCTAATCCAAGTTACACACACACACACACACGGCATAGTGAAAACAACTTTAGGTGTTTCAGGCGGTCAACATCTATCAAAATCTCTAGTTCGATTATTATTATTATTAGCACCGCGTCTTACTACCCATTCGGGTTATACGCACTTACGCTAATGTGTAATGGTAGGGTGATTGTGAGATGAAATGGAGGACCTACAGTTTAACGTGGGATCCGAACCACGGTGGAGGCCTGGCATTCCCCACATTNTCCTCACACATTCACAAGTTGTGATTAATACACGTCTTGTCAGAGGTGAAGGAAGGGTTTGGCAATCAGATAAATCTGTACCGGGACCGAGGATTGAACCTCGGCCCCCCAGCACAGAAGTCTGACACCTTACCCCTAGACCGCCAGGTCACCAAGTTCGATTTTCTTTTGACGATCACAATATTCTCTCTTTAGGGGATCGAGTGAAAGTTAAAAAAAAAAGGATTCTTGATGTGCCTTATTGATTAAGTAGAAGGATTTTTTTTTCACCAGAATAAATCTGTAGTGATTAAAATCAAATAGTTAATGTTCTTCGGTGTTTGCTTATTTCAATTTTACTTGACATGATTTCATTTAGTATTTAATTTACGTGACTCGTGGAATTGGTGCGGTGAGTTATTACCACCACGCCCTCTTGTTCAAGAGTGGGCGCCACTTGGGGAAACGTCGAATTTCAACACGGATACCACTTCGACCCTATTAGCATTACGATTCTCCAATGTTTATGTAAATACACACACACACACACACCTGGGACAAACAAATAGTCATTCTAAATTGAACAGTTGCGTATGCATTCAAACGCGTTTTTTCTTACGGTATAATTAAATATTATCTTTTTTCCTACTAAATAAGGATACACTTAGCATACAGTCCAATTTTCACAGGAAAAACCTTTTATAAAACACAACCTTTCTAAAATCCACCTTTGAAACCATTTCACCATATTATCGTTATTATTTTATAGATATATTATAGTCTCGAATATCTTACCTAAACGGGACCGACAGGTGGTCAGATAATTAATCAAAATGATGGATAATACTGTTACAGGAGGGGGTTGGGGATCCAAACAAATCTAAATTAAATGAATGTTCATAGTAAGCATGAAATAAGGTTTGATAGTAACTATTCTACAGTATGGTATATATTACAGAACCATTATTTTGTTTATGTAAAGGTAACAATGTATTTTAAATTAATTAAGTGACAATTTTATTTCTAAATTATGTGTCAATTTGAGCTAAATGTTAGATATCTGAAGGTTGAATTATCGTTACTTTAATCCAGTAGTATTAATTAAATATAATAATTTTTCAAAAGTATCACAACTGGAACAAAAACATTTTTAAAAATATTGGGATGATTTTTTTTTCCACGAAAACCTAGAATTATACTTGAATTTTATCATTGAGTTTGAGTGGCCACTCTGACTAAACAATTCAAAAATAGAACACAACAGTAAAAATGGCGGTGACGCTTTTATTATCTCTTAATGTTTTTCATTTTTTTCCTGTCACCCTCTTACAATGTCTTTTTAAAAAACGAACAGGAGGGTGAGGAAAACATTTTTGAGCAACATTTTGGTGCTTTTGTTAGCGCGGAGAAATCCTTGCGTCAGTTATTTACGACCACCTAGGCAAGGGGAAGGCAAAAGTGTGGTAGGAAAAGGTGATAAAAAATAAAGAGCAAAAACAGAAGTTATATGGTTTCCATAATAGAAAAAAATAACTCGGCAATGACTTTTGTGTGGGAGAAAGAAAGGGGAGGCAAAGAAAGACAGATAATAAGAAGACATCGCAAGACATAACAGAAAATAATACTCTCCATTGCACATCCGAAAACCAAGGGGGGAAAAAATCTTGGACTGCTGTGCTGGGAAAAAATAAAATAGTAAAAATTTTGTTTTCTTTTTAAACAAAAAAAAAATAACTTGGAGAGAATGAGTGAAAATAAACACAAAATAAAGTTTTGGGGGAATTGTTTCTAGGTTTTCTTTTTAAACACTCCCTTCACAAAATGGAGGAAGACTTACAACAAAACACGTAAAATAATAGACCGTTATTTACTGAACACAGACGGCAGAATTTTAAATAAAGCATCACAGCTTAAGTGGCTTGAGAGGGGTGTTTTTAAGGGAGGTTGAAACGTGTGAGGGGGTGTGGGTTTAGGTGTTGCTAAAGGGAGGGGGGTCAGGGTGAGGGGGAAGATGTAATACTGGCTCAGGATAACGGTGGGAATTTTAACAAGCGAGGGTGTGTATGTATGTAACCCGAAAAAGGCGCACAAACTTGATAAATGGTAGCAAGCTGTCTTGCAAATGGAAGAATGTTAAAAGCAAACTAAAGCTTGGAAACGAAGATTTAAGAGTGAGGTAGGAAAATTCAGAAAAAAACAACATAAAACAGGAAGCCGTAATATAATTTGAGTTGCATCTTGGGACCGATTCTCTCCTAACAGTTTTTAAACTACGTAAACTGAACCAGCTTCCTCCGTATGTGTTCGTTAAAATAAATGTATATCTCGTATCGTATGTATTTTCTTAGGTGCCTGAAGATCTTTAAATTTTGACGTAGGCCTATACCATTGAGTAAAATGTTTACACTTTTTTAGAACACCCTTTTACTTTACCAAAAGAGTAGTCATCCTTTATATCACCGCCTTGTCACACTTATAATCATATTAAGGATGCATATCGTTGAATGAATAGAAGTATTTATGGGATGACCTGGTGGTCTAGGGGTAAGGTGTCAGACTTCTTTGCTGGGGGTCCGGGGTTCAATCCTCGGTCCCAGCACAGATTTATCTGATTACCAAACCCTTCCTTCACCTCTGACAAGACGTGTATTAATCACAACTTTTGAATGTGTGGAATGCCAGGCCTTCGCCATGGTTCGGATCCCACGTTAAACTGTAGGTCCTCCATTTCATCTCACAATCACCCTACCATCACACATTAGCGTTAAGTGCGTATGATCCGGACGGGTAGTAAGACGCGACGCTTGAAACAAGGAGATGCACTCCCTCCATTACTTTTTAATTTAGTATTCTGTTGAAAGTAGGAAAGGGTTGACACTACACCGTACAATACAGCTATTAGGATATGTAAATGAATTAGTTTTGTTACTTAGTAGTAAGGTAACTGTTACAAGAAATGCAGGAATTTTATAAGTGGTAAGTAAGGAAATAGGTTTAGAAATGAACGCTGAGAAACTAATTTCATGTTCACACAAATAGTACATATTGAGAACTCCCATCTTGAGTTTACTGCGAACATTTTGTAGAGTTAATGAGTTAAAGTATTTAGGAAAATTTTTAGCTAGTGATAACCATATTTGGCAAACCTATCTACAGTCAGATTTTAGTAAGAAGGTCTGTTTATAAAATATAATGACACATTTTTGTGACCAAAATTGATAACATTTTACAATACTATCAGTGTAAGCGTGATCACAAATCTGCAGATTACATAGCTTGAAACATGGAAATTAATCTAGTATAATTTATAGCTGTCAGATAAGGTTCTTCCTATAAAAATTTGACTGTTAACCAAGACACATAGAATGATTACTTACAAATATTTTTTAATTAACCAAACATCAAAACAAATAAACCTATTATTACACTCACAGGTTTAAAAGCTCTCACCAGTCCCAAAGGGTTCGCGTAAGCGCGCNAACGGTTAAGAAACACTATAAAACACGGATTCCTGATGGGTAATGATTGGTGTAGGGTTGAAGGCGTCACCCTCACAGTAGACTGGACTGTCGGTAAAGAGGAGAGCGGGGTTTGAATCCCAGTCGGATGGCTTTTCTTAAATAATGGTTTTCCCCCTCTTCCTACACACAAATGCAGTTACACTTCATATAAATTCTACATTTATTATATATATTACATTATTATTATTATTATTTGTTCTGTCCTGTGACAGGTCAATTCCTTTTGTCAGTGAACTTGGACTGACAAAGAGCCCTGTCCTCTTTCTGTCTCCTTCTTCAACTTCCAAAATTTTCTTCTTTTATTTCAAGTCATCTATATTTTGAATACTCCTTATTCCTAAGTTCCTATTTTCCTCAAACTCTACTTTTATGAGCGTAATTAATATATATGTGATCCTCTCCAGTGGCCGACTAGTCTAAGGCAAAGTTTTTTTCAACTGTGGGGCCACGAGAGTTCAAGGTAAGATCCAAAATGAAGTAAGGAAAAAAAAAATTGAGGAATATAATATTTTTTTAAATCCGTTGTCGAAATTATTTTTAAAAATAACACCATTACTATAATTTTAGTTATTGACCATTTAAACACAATCTTAGTACTTTAAATTTTAATGATACAATCTCTTCTTTAAAAAAACTGATGGTAAGCCGTGACCATTTTAGCACCTTTTTCAGTGTGCCGTGAGATGAAAAAGGTTGAAAATCAGCTCTATAGTGTTAGTCCCACAATAAATTAGATTGTTGAGGTTCGACTCTTGATCGGGTGTAATGCGTTTTTTTCTCTCGAAATGGTTTTCCACTCTCCTTCCATACAAATATGGGTACACTTCGTCTAAATACAACCATACCTGTCCCTAAAACCATTAGCTAATTAGTACATAATCCGAACGGATAGTAAGACGTGGTGCTAAAAAAAAAATATAAAAATAATAATTTTATCACAGTTTGTATATTTTACGGGCAAAAATCCCTCGTTTTAAAAAAAATATCGCTTCAAAATGTCAAAATAAAATTATTTGTATTTGAATATTAAAATAGAATAAAACAGAAAATAAAAGATTTTAAATTTTAACCTTTATAAATCTAATATATTCGAACATATTTTCAAATATCTAAAATCTCCTAGCAACAAATTCCTCGCGATGACAGGCGCACACACAACACACACACACACAGCAGAAAGTGGGTATAAGGAATCACAAAATCCCACGGTTAGCCTTAAGAGCGTGTGAAAGCGGCACTTAAAAAAAGAAAGCTCAAATTTCTTCATCATTATCATCTTTCAACATCTAAATTTAATAAAGCAGTACATACAGAAGTCTTATGCATGCATATATATATATCAAACGATGAAAGTGAAATACAGGACTTGGTTTCTATCTGAGTGTACTACTTTTATTTAATCTCCCCTCCCCCCCTCCCTGAGAAATAAAAAGAGTAAGATAACTAATTCCTCCGCATATTACGTGGCATTGAAAGTAGCGTACATCCTGAACAAAAAAAAACAAAAACGGTACAGTATGTCTCCTTTATGAAAAGTTTCTCCAGAGACTCAAACTGGAGTTTAGTTCATATTTTCTTGGAAATAAGAGAGAAGACATCTGTGTCAAATTTACCGTCGAGAAGAAGGGTCATGTGACTATGAGAAGAGGGCGGGGGGGGGGAATAAGGAGGGGGAAGTTTTATTCTATGGTAAATTAAATACTTTTATACAAAATGCGATAAAATCATGTGTTCATGGTTAAAGTTCTTTAAACTCTTTCTCGAAATTGTCGGCTCCTTCTCAAAGACCCTTCTTTTATTTTTATTTTTAAGGAGCATGAAGAAGTAATTTTATTGTAGTTCAAAGTTTCGAAATAAGCACGTAGTTCTCATGATACCTCGAGAATGACATAAGATGGTGAGGACTTTTTTTTTACGTAGGGGGGTCTTTCATTAAGATCGAGGGGAGGGGGGAGAGTGATTACAGTGAACTTTGTGGTCAAACCTCAAAAAGTAAAACCTAATTCAGATTTCCTCCAATTCCTGTTCCCCTGTTAATGATTCTTTGCGATGCCTATTTCATAAATTTATATTTCTTTTTTATTAAAAGACAAAAAAAATAGAAATATTAACCTATCTCTGTTTAAGTGTTGATTTTTTTTTAACTGTTCTAGCTTTTATATTTAAATATACCTGCTTTTGTGGCTGCATGGTCTAAGACATCACCCTCATAATAGTTTAAACTGCCTATGATAAGAAGATCGGGATTCTAATCCCGGTAAGGTGTACTGAGGGTGATTTTTTTCCTAAATGGTTCTTCACTAACTCAAATGCGGGTGCACTTCCTTTAAATTCAACCTTCTTCATCCTTGACATATTAACCTAATTAGTTTATCAGCGTATAATCTACACTGGTATTAAGGCGCGGTGCTCCAAAGTCCTACAATACACAATTGTTGATATAAAAATGAACCTGGACTCGTGTATTTTTCCTCAAATCGATACTTCCGACTAGACACGGTTTGACAAAACTAAGACAATTAAATTAAATCAATATTTTTACTTAATGTTGACAGTAAAAACTAAATTTATGTTAAAATATTTACTGATTATTTTGCCATTGTTAGTAATAAAATCCATTGCTAAATAATACTGATAGCAAATTTAAATATTTAGTATGAACCCAAATTCTCGTATTTTCGGACGCATAAAAATCGTCAAAAAAAATATCATTGTAAAAATTAATGATTCTAATTGTTAAAGAAACAATTTTTTCATTTAAAACAAAGTTTATTAAATAAATTGAAGAAAGAAAAAAATACTGGCAAAATTAAAACCTGGAAAGGTAAATCAAACCCGGGACTGAGTTGTCATTTTCAACTTAACTGGATATGATACACCTACCATGTTTGATTATGTGGACACACATTACGTGTCAGTTAAGTTATAGGCATTAATAAAAAATCTAATATTATAGTTTGAGAAACATATGCTTTTTTCCAGGATTTTTGTAAGATACGTGAATCTATTTTTTTAATGCATACACATCAATATTCTCTGTGGATTAACTTAGCCCTCGAAAATGTTCAGCTGGTTCAGAATGTAAAGCAAAGTTACTCGAGGGTGAAATTAACTGTTGGAAACGTTACATTAAAGAAAGTGGATCTACTCTAGCATACTCTAACAATATCAAATATTAAGGAACAATTGCTTGTTTGGATTGGTTAAATTTATAGCCCGTCTATACAGAATAATTTCGTCATACGAGAAAATAAATAAATAATACGATTCATTGTCATATAGCAAGAGGGGGGGACATTTTTATTCTTACGCGGTGACAATAGGTTTCAAAATAGAGATGTAGGAATGGGCAATCAAACTCACACACACACACATATCCCTGGAGTAAAAACACCCCACACCCCCCACATTCTCATCCTACCGACCTACCCCACCTCTTTCATCCTTCACCTCCCGATCCCCTTTCCTCACCCACATCGAAAATCGTTCAGTCACAGGCGTCACTTGGAATTTATTATTTCCATTTCCAGAGCTAGAGGAACCTTCTCCAAGCACTATGGCCAATTGTCATTAACCAATCGGACAGGACATTTGCATTTGCCCACTCAGCAACAGATGTATATGTATATAGCGCCGAGCCTCCCTAGGTTTTTGGCAGCCTATTCCATGGGGAGGCCTTGAGCTTGTCATTTGTTTCAAATTTAAGGTCAATGGAGGGTTAAGGGTTATTTCCGAGAGGGTCCCCTCCTCGACCCCCCTCCCGCTTCGGGTTTTCACCGTACTGCTCACAGTTTTGAAGGAGGGGGGTGGGGGGCAAATACTACCACGTACGATGAATAGTCTATAGCTTTCTCTCTCTCTCTCTTCTTTCCACTTTCATCCACCCTCACCCCACTTCTGAATCCCCCTCGACCCTGTTTCTCACCCTACCCTGAACGCCTGGTAGTTAGAATGTTCACCCCGGAGATCCAAATATGAAATATCCCGAATTGCACTTTCGTGTCCAATTACTCACCCTGACAAGTATCGATCCTGTACCGTGGTCATTCGGTTCGCTCGCGTGCAAGAGAGGTACAAAGGACAGATTTTTGTGGTGGAGGTTTCTTAAGTAGCAAAGAAACACAAAAATATATATAAAATGCCGGAAACTCTAAATATATCTATGTATAAGCAACTAATTTAAATATATATATATATATAAACACTTTAAAATAGGTAACTACTTAATCAGTTTGTATTTCTGAGTGTCAAACCTTTTTAGGGCAACCATTTTTATTATTATTGGTAAGTAATTTAATAGCCTTACAGAATATGATTTTTTCCCTTCCTGAATAGATTTATTTTCAACGGTTCATAATAACCGTTCGGGCTGTACGCTTATGCACTTATTACTCCAAGAGTTTTCTGGATTAGGAAAGTGATATTTAGAGAAAGTTTACCCACATTTGCATAGAGGGAGAGTGGAAAACAATTTTGTAAAAAACTCAATACATCATACCAAGATTCGGACCCCTATCTCCCCGTCATTGGCGGTATAGTCTACTGCGAGAGTCGCACGTTAGACCATGTGGCCAACGAGGTGGGTAAGAATAATTTTTTATTTCATAATACTTGACCACCTATTTTTTTTTAAAAGTCATGCCATTCTAGTTGTTTTACATTGGTAAATTTTGTTTTAGTGATTAGTATACTCATGAATTAAAATAGGTTACACTATGGCCCAATCTTTAATTCTATACCAGGGATCTCCAAAGTACGGCCCACGGGTCACATCCAGCCCGCTCCAAGATTTTATCAAAATACAAATTAATCGTTTCTCTTCGTTATTTCTTAACCACACAGTTTATTTGGCAAGTACAATTTCTGCCATTACGCGTGCTNGTCATCGTCAATCTAGTCTGAGAGAGTAGCACCCAGGGATTTCCAAACTACGGCCCACCAAGAGATTATATCCGGCCCGTTCCAAGATTTTACCAAAAAACAAATTAATCGTTTCTCTTCGTTATTTCTCGACCACGCAGTTTATTTGACAAGTCCAGTTTCTGTCCGCACGTGTGTTTCCCCCCATGACACCAAGCCAGAATGCTCCCCCCATGACACCAAACCAGAGTGCTTGCCCCCATGACATCAATCCAGAGTGCTCCCCCCCCGTGACACCAAACCAGATCTCTGTCGGAATTACAAACCCTCATTTTAGTCGCAGGCGCCATTCCTTATACCGACAACAGAACGGCTCGACTGTGACGATTTTTAGGCAGTTCCAAGTCTCCCGACAGAGAGTTATGAAAGTAAAGTCCCGAAAGATGTTACCTAATTTAAAAACATTATATTGACTAATAATTATTGTAAATATAATTTATTACATATAAATTGATTCATATCTCGCAGAGAAGAATCAACGTAAATCACTTTTATCAAACACTAACTGGAATTGGAAAGTGACATTTTTTACAAACGTGACTGGCCACACATATTATGTCTTTAATCTAAATTTTTATGTTGAAACAAATTATAATTATGATCTATTTGCTCATGTCAAGGCATTCAGGGGAAAAATAATGCCACCTGAATAACAGGGGAACGTTACTTTGGCCCGTAATACGTGTAAAATATAATATGTGGCTCGCATAGCAAAAGGTTTGGAGACCCCTGTGCTATACCATAGTGGGCCTAAGACAATTAAGCTTGTTTGTTAACTTTAAGGATAGATAGAAGGGTACAGTTTTTAACACTAAACCTATTTAAATTTAATTTGATTGCGTGAATCTTTCTTCCATATTAATTAAACTACAACGTTTAGCCAAAGTTTCATAATGTATTTCAAAATAAAAATACTGGTGCAACATTTAACACCAAACTGATGTTAAAAGTAATAGGGTTGACTTTAAGATTCCTCAGCGATTTATGTGAGAAATACTAAAAAATAATTTAACTATCACAAAACATTTCATGGCATGTTGACAGTAAAATTATAACCACTCGCAGGGTTTAAATGTGCAATACACCAGTATAATTCTTAACTCTAACTCGATCTCACAGGTTCTGAAAAAGCTGATAATATTAGAAGACGACTTAGAAACCAAATTAACCATGGAATAAATAAAACATATAATTATTACTATTACTATCATCACCGCGTCTTACTACCCGTTCGGGCTATACGCACTTACGCTAATGTGTAATGGTAGGGTGATTGTGAGATGAAATGGAGGACCTACAGTTTAACGTGGGATCCGAACCACGGTGGAGGCCTGGAATTCCTCACATTCACAAGCTGTGATTAATACACGTCTTGTCAGAGGTAAAGGAAGGGTTTGGTAATCAAGTAAATCTGTGCCGACAGTGAGTATTGAACTCTGAACCCCCAACATAGAAGTCCGACACCTTGCCCCCTAGACCACCAGGTCACCCAAAATTTAGTCAATCACTGTGAAAGATGAATCCTCAATGTCAACCAAGCTTTTTTTTTTTAACCATGCAATGAATCGAACTGTAAACTTTATCTCGGTAGACAGATGCGTTATCGACTGATCATAAAGTCACAAAACTCTTAAACTATAGGGCGTGAAACTTAGTCCCCAAAATAGAGTCCTTGAGAGTGTATTTACTTCACCCCCCTCCCCCCCTTTCTATGAGCCCCCCTTCCCCCACTATTCCAAAGAAAGTTGCAAACTCCATTCACGGTAAGGAATTACTCTCTGAAAGGTCTTTTTTCCTACCAATATCCTACTATATAATAGATCTATGGTAGGGGAAAAGGCCTTTCAGAAATCAATTCCTACCGTGAACAGACTTTAGCTTATATCCTTAACATTCCCCTCCGTTACGCTTATCATCTTACATCATTTTTACTTTCTTGCTTGCTTACAGGTAAAGCAAGTATTGTGATCGTCAAAAAAATCGAACTCAAGATTTTGATGAATCTCGACGTTTTATACCCCCCCCCCGCGAATCCAAAATAGTTGTTTTTGACTTTCCTATCTGTTTGTACCTTCAACTAGAACCTTAACTATTTTACTGATTGGGCTAAATATTGGTATCTAGGGTTTTCATAGGGTTGCCCTGAGAGATTTTTGGAATTGGATATCTAATCCTTTAAACTAAGGGTAATTTACTGAAGGGCAAAAAGAGAAAAAGTCGATTTTCTCAAAATTGGCTCTTAACGAATAACATTTATAAATATTCCAAACAAAATGGCCTCCCTCAATATTTCGGCAAAATGATTTTAAGGGCTCCGGTCTGATGTGTAAATTATCTTTTTTTATATAATATCTCCGCAACTATTTGAGATACTAAATAACTTATCATTGCAAAATTGTAGTAATATTAAAAATAAACTTTTATATGAAATATATTTTTATAAATCACACAGTTTCTGAATTATTGGCAAATATATTAATACAATTTTGTGAGCTTTAGTTGTAAAGAGATACTACTTAAGTTTTAACGCAATAATTCTCCAATGCCATAGGGTAATTAAATATAAGTAAGTCTCTAAAAGTTTATATTGATTTTCCTTAAACGCTTTAGGAAAAATGTTTGAACAACAATGATCTATATCCATTTTAGAATCAATAGTCAATATTTACATTTTTTATTTGTCAAAATTTATAAATGGGGAATTTAATAGCAATGCTATGGCATGAAGATTTTCAACACATAATAAAATGTCAAAAATTTTAACCAGAAGTTGAAATTTTAATATGAAGTGTTGACCCTTGTGGACCCAAAATTGATCTTTTTTTTTATCGGTCCAAACATACAAATGAGGACATTAAGTCTTTAAAAACCAAATTATAACATTTAAAACAGGAACTAAAAAAAAAGTTTTACATTAGTAAAGAGTAATTTATGCTTGGGTTTGCTAGTGTATATTATTTCGTTTCACATATATTACGATTTTGAGTAAATATCTTCATTTTCAAACAATAGAGCGAGAAAGTCCGTGTGGAGTTCCGACAATTTTTTTTAATAGTTGAAAAAACCCCAGCTGGATACGTGAATCAAAAACGAGATCGATTTCGATTTATTAATTGAATTGTGGTTCTCCTCCACACAGATATTACCATAATTACATTGATTTAAACCTGTATATTGATTTATATTTCAAAATTAATAACATACTAGTGTGCATTGAGCCAGGGTTTTGAGTCTTTGTTCTTTCATAGGAAGTGAATTCTAATTTAGGTTGAGCTAATCATGAATTATAATAATACAGGTGTGAAGTCGTTGGTTACAAGGGGGGGGGGCACCTGGACACCGGGAGCTGTGGGCAGGTTGGATTTCAGCCACCGCAAATATTTTAAACTTAAATGCAGTCATCCATTCTATTATAAATGAATGTGTTTGCCTATATTACATTTTAATAAAAAGTTGTATCTGAGTGTGTCATGAATATTTTTTTCTTAGCACCTCATCTTAAGGTTATACGCTTATGTACTATTTACGCTAACGATTTTAGGAATAAAAAAATGTATATTCAAAGGAATTGAACCTGCATTTGCGTGGAGAGAGAGTGGAAAAACAATTTTGAGAAATCCCACCCTCAGTAGACCCGACCAAAATTTTATAATTGATCTCCCTGTCACCCGAAGAGTAGAGCCTTAAACCATTCGGCCACCAAACTTGTGGTTATGAATACTTCATTTGTAAAAATATACGATAGCATTAAATATAAGTCAGTCCCTTTTGTGGTTTCTTGGTGTGTGTGGGGGGGAGGGGGGGGGGGAGGGGG
>CABEEJ010000535.1:233397-249426 GCA_901482245.1 Timema douglasi
GGGGGGGGGTTAAGGGGATAAGCAGTGAATGAATATTCACAAGGGGAAGCTGGTCAGTGTAGAGTATTTGCAACCAGTTTTAGATCGTAAAGCCAAGGATAGTCTCGACGGAAGAAGTCAAGGTTTCGATAAGAGGCTGCTGAATTACTGTTTCGGACATCTTTCCTTCAATTAGTGGGGTTTTACATTATCCCATTCTCTTTCCATTCTAATGCTTTTCATCTACGTTTTATTTTCCCTACCTTCTCATTTCGCAGTGTGTGAATCTTTGTCGGTGCCGGGCTAGGATCGGGATTAGGACGTGGGCCTTAATAGTTCCCACATTCTACATACACACACATGTGGGTCAATGTATTTACTATATATTCTATCGTAATCATTCCTACCCCCTTGGAGTAATTAAAAATAGGGGAACTGGTGGTCTAGGGGTAAGGTGTCGGGCTTCTGTGGTGGAGGTCCGGGGTTCAATCCTCGGTCCCGGCAAAGATTTATCTGATTGCCAAACCCTTCCTTCACTTCTGACAAGACGTGTATTAATCACATCTTGTGAATGTGGGGAATGCCAGGCCTCCACCGTGGTTCGGATCCACACGTTAAACTGTAGGTCCTCCATTTAATCTCACAATCACCCTATCATTACACATTAGCGTAAGTGCGTATAACCCGAATGGTTAGTAAGACGCGGTGCTAATAATAATAATTACAATCCAATATTGTTTATTTAGTACCGCGTCTTACTACTCGTTCGGGTTATACACTTAAGTACTAATTATGCTAATGGATTAGTAATTGGGAGAGATGGATTTAGAGGACGTGAACTCACATTAGCGTAAAGGGAGAGTGGAAAACCATTTAGGAAAAAACCAGCCCTATTTCACCCGACTGAGATTCGAACCTTGATCTCCCCACCCTCAGCAGTCTTGCACAACACGAAACTTGCACGTGACCCAACGAGTAGGGCTCCAATATTTTTCCTTGTGTTGCAAATAATCACACGCTCAACCACTAGATAACTACCAATTATTGTTGCAATTAGTGCAAATATTCATGTACTCGACCACGAAAGAACTAACCATTATTGTTCCTGGTAGTGCCAATATACATACAGCCCAACTCGACTGCGAGAATGGAGGCATCTGTTCTTCTTTCAAGTGTTGGCCTATGATATGTCTCAGCGCACGGACAGACCGTCAGAACACACAAATCATCACCTAAAACCAGACTCCCGTCTATCTACTGTCCTCAGAATAGAGGAAAGTGGGAGGTCCTGTCCCTTGTCTTTACTCTGGTAGCGTCGCGTCCGCGGTAAACCATCTCGCTCGGAGGAGAACAACCGTCTAAACCGGTCTCCAGATCAGCTAGAATACGGGAAATAACGGATAATATACATAACACAATAACCTATATAACAGGACTCAAGATCAACTACAATACGGGAAACAATGGATAATATACACAACACAATAACCTATATAAACAGGACTCAAGATAAATTACAATACGGGAAATAACGGATAATATACACAACACAATAACTTATTTAACAGGACTCAAGATCAGCTAGAATGCGGAAAATAACTATGTTTGTATTAAATTTAAATTATTCTACTCCTTTTCTACTTTCTCATATAAGGAGAAAGTATTGTGATCGTGAAAAAATAGATCTCTAGATTATGGAGAATCTTTACGTTCTATGTGAACATGAACCCCCTTAAAAAAGTTGATTTTACAATATTTTATTTGTCTGTCTGTCCATCTGTCTGTCTGTCCTTGGCCATGGATCCAAAACGGTTTGATGAATTGCGTTCCCAAACTTGATATTTATATTTTATAGGGCTATACCCCAAAATATATCAATTTTATTTTGACTCTGGCCCTCAAATTAAGGTCAGTTTCCAGTTGAGTACCTTATTTTATTCAAATTTTTTGTAAAATAGATCTAAAGATCTTGTTTAAGATGTATATCTATGGATTGTGTTGTATGACAAATAAAAGAGTATAGGCCCTACTTGTTTTTGGGGTAGATACTCATTTAAGGGTAGTTTAGAGATGAGTGATTTTTTTTAAACTTGAAATATTGTACAAATGGCTCTTAACGACCTGGCTCCAGATGGGTATCTTAGGAGTGTTTGACATTACAAATAACCCTATACAGCCTATTGTACTTGGTTTTGGGTAAAAGTTCAATAAAGAAATGTTTACTGATAAGTGATTTTAAAAAATTTGAATTATTCTGAAAATAGCTCTGACGATTTTGCTTAAAATATTATATATCTGGGGAGTGTTCGACATGAACATTACAAATAAAGTTGTATACTTGGGTTTTTTGGGGAGGAAATTCTGTTAATGAGCCCTGAAGCGCAGTCCAATATATGAAAGACGTCAATAAATTGATAACCGCCTCTGTGGCGTAGTTGGCTAACGCGCTAGTTTCGTGTTTAACTTGACCGCCGAGGACGGGAAGATCAAGGTTCGAATCTCAGTCACGTGAACTGACGGTATTCTTTCCTAAATGGTTTTACATTCTCACTCCACGAAAATGCGGGTTCACTTCCTTTGAATTCAACCTTCCCTATTCGTAAGCCATTGGCGTATTTAGTATTTAAGCGTATAACCCGAACGGGTAGTAAGACGTGGTGGTAGATAACAATAATAATAATGGTATTTTTCAATCGATAGGTTTTTGACGACCTAAGTCTTGACATAATTCACAGTGTGCTTGTTATTGTTTGTATATTGAACAAGTTCTGTGAATAAATTGTGTTCGTTTCTTTATTTGAAATATTTTTCCTATGGTGATAGACCTATGAGGCAGCCTGTACTATAGATAGCGATAGGATCTCCAAGCAAAACTTATACGACAGAGAAGACAAAGCCAGTTAACAGGAAACACTATATATATAAAGCTATGATCATAAGTGTCTCCAGGGTAGAATTTACGTTCCACTAAAAGATTTGAGAGATTTTTTTAAATGAAATAATTGATGAAATACTTGCTTTATGGACGATGTTTCTCATATGTATTTAATTATTAGATAAACGATCCAGTAAGATCATAATTATTGGGATTAGGATAAAATTAGTAAATTATGATGATGTTTAAATTGGAAACTAAAATATATACATAATAACATTTTATCAGGTTTGAAGACTCCATATTTATTTTTTAATAGCTCCAAAATCCTTTTCTTATAGCATTCTGACTATGATACTAAACAAACTATAGGCCTAATTAGGAGTCTGGTATGAAGACATTCTTAGACAATACAAACTTTTTGTGATCAATAGCATCATTATTATTAAAAACATTACTTATAGCCGCCTCCATGGTATAGTGGTCACCGCACTTGGTTACGAGTCTAGGGGTCCCGGGATCTATTCCCAGCTGTTACAATGTGTTTTTTTTGCCGGACGAGCAAATACCCTAAAGGATACCAGGGTCTGGTTAGTTAGACTTATGACGTTGACCTGATGGTCTAGGGGTAGGGTGTCGGACCTCTGTGCTGGGGGCTGGGGTTCAATCCTAGGTCTCGGCACATATTTATCTTATTTCCAAACCCTACCTTCACCTCTGACAAGACGTGTATTAATCACAACTTGTGAATGTGGGGAATGCCAGGCCTCCACCGTGGTTCAGATACCACGTTAAAATGTAGGTCCTCCATTTCAACAACAATCAAAAAAATTACCTTCCCATCTAAATTGGACCGTATTTTAGAACCAGAGAAAAAAACATCGCACCAGTTGGATGGGCCAATATAACCAAACTAAGTTATTTTAGCCCACGTTAGGATTAAACCATGGATATTTAGACTTGAAATCGAGCAAACCCCACCAATATAGGATGAGTGGTACATAATAATGTCAGCAATTTGGAAAAAAAAAAGTATTTTCAATCCAGAATACAACTATCAATTTGTTCTCCTATATTTTGGTTATGTCACTTCCTCATATTCAACATCCATGACTTGACCAGTCTTGTGCTACAGGTAACTTACCTACAGTAGCTCCGTGGCTTCTTTGGTGCTGACTGACTGCTCACAGCTGACTTCTGACAGTAAACATTTAGGTACATACAGTAGCTCCGTGGCTTCTTTGGTGCTGACTGACTGCTCACAGCTGACTTCTGACAGTAAACATTTAGGTATGCACAGTAGTCCCATGGCTTCTTTGGTGCTGACTGACAGCTCACGGCTGACTTCTGACAGTCAATATTTAGGTACATACAGTAGCCCTATGGCTTTTTTGGTGCTGCCAGCTCACAGCTGACTTCTGACAGTCAACATTTAGGTATATACAGTAGTCCCATGGCTTCTTTGGTGCTGACTGACAGCTCACGGCTTTGAAAAGTTACCAAACCAAATTATGTATCCCTACGCTGAACCATATGATCTTCAAAAACATGTGTTTAGCAGCTGTCACTCCTGACAGTCAAAATCTAGGTATATACCTAAATGTTGACTGTCAGAAGTCAGCTGTGAGCTGTCAGTCAACACCAAAGAAGCCACGGAGGGAGGGGGGATCCAAAGAGGAAAGGTTACAAGAGCAACATAGAAAATGTATTGTGTTTACCCCCTCCCCCTTCCTTTTCTAACTGACAGGAATAATTAGGAGAAAAAGGAAATGTTACCCGGGTAAATAGTGGTTTATTGTTTGATATCTTTTGCAAACAGGTTACACGGGGAGGCTTTTAGCACTCATTAATGGCTTGTAGATTAAGTGTATTGTAGAGGGCAAGGGGGTGGAGAGGGGGAAAAAAGGGGGAGGTAGGGGTGGGATTTTACCCCGAACCAACTTTGTAACACGAATAACCGCCAAGTTTGACCTTTGATAGACAAGTTGCGGTCATTGCTCTCATTGCATTTGCTCGGATCCAACACTTTACACCTGACTCGATTCAATTGTATTCATTCTTTACGAATAGCTCCGATTAAATTGAAATCAGGGCTTATTTGCTTTTATCGAAAAACCACAGGAAATCGATGATAGCTAGCTTATTACTCACACCGGTGGGCACGTAGGCTATATGTCATGCTCCTCTACTTTGGTTGTTAGCCTCTTGTTCTAGTGGCTATTAATATAGAAGTTCCAGGTTCGTTTCCCAGTGGTGGAGTAAATTTTTTTTTTCATGAAGGGAGAATTTCACCCATGGCTTTCATGATTTGGTTAATTAGGCTTAGGCTAGGTTTGAAACTCCTATTTGCAGTACATAATCATCAGCATTGTCATCTTATCGGGTCTTAGTAGCTTCAACTATACTCCATTCACGGTAGGAATTACTCTCTGAAAGGTCTTTTTTCCTAGCAATATCCTACTATATAATAGATTTCTGGGAGGGGAAAAGGCCTTTCAGAAAACAATTCAAACGCTGAACAGACTTTACATGGTATCTTCATCCTCAGAAAACGTTTTAATAAATACCCATCCACCATTGCCAGTAGAAGACTAGCTATGTCTAGCGGAAAAACACTGATTGCGTATAACCCGAACGGGTAGTAAGACGCGGTGCTAATAATAATAATAATAATAACAACAACAATAAAAACACTGATAGTATGATAAGAAAATCTAAAAAAAAAAAAAAGTTCTTTGTCGTACGGGAACTCAGGATTCATACCCAAATTTGGCATACTGAGTTTAAATAAAAAAGTTTATTATCCTTCGTCCAAGAAAATGTACTCCCCTTTTCTATATATTACCTTTAATTTGAAAGTGTTTTTTAAGTCACCGTTAGCTGCCAAAACCTACTTAGGTGTAAGTAAAAACTAAGGCCCCTCAAATCCTCGAAGCCTCAAATGTTTATAGATATTCGATATTCGACAAAAAAAAACTGATTCGATATTTTGAAAAATAGAATAGATATTCTTTCTATAGCAGGACTCTAGTAGAAGGATCTTTTAGAAAATACGAACATATTTATTGCGGTTAACATTGATAACATTGTACTATACCTAGTATTATTTGATAGATATTGATGATACCTATCAAAGGTGAAAACTGCGCATCACATGATTCATTAATTGACTACATTAAATTAATTTGTCATATTTGTCACTGATATCACTTCTAATATAATCTTACTGTTTGACATTTTCTTTAGCGCCGCATCTTACTCTACTCGTTTAAGTTATACGTTTATGTACTAATTACACTAATGGTTTAGGAAGTGTACACCCGACCTAGATTCGAACCTAGATCTAGTCAGTCTAGTCTACTGCCACCTCTTATATTATTATTATTATTATTATTATTATTATTATTATTAGCACCGCGTCTTACTACCCGTTCGGGTTATACGCACTTACGCTAATGTGTAATGGTAGGGTGATTGTGAGATGAAATGGAGGACCTACAGTTAAACGTGGAATCCGAACCACGGTGGAGGCCTGGCATTCCCCACATTCACAAGTTGTGATTAATACACGTCTTGTCAGAGGTGAAGGAAGGGTTTGGTAATCAGATAGATCTGTGCCGGGAGCGAGGATTGAACCCCGGACCCCAGTACACAAGTCCGACACCTTACCCCTAGACCACCAGGTCACCCTCTTATAGCAGTTTTTAGTTTACATCCATTACTGTGTCCAATCTACAGCCTGGGTTAATTTTTTATTCAAGCCATATATTTTACCGGCTTGCTAGGCCTTTCGTATCTCAATATGCCTTATAATTAGAGCCCCGTGAAAATTGTTTTATTTTTAATTAAATTTCGTTTTTTTTAACTCTCATTTTTCGGTGTTATTTCGTGTTTATTCAAAAGTACATGTTATCTAAGGTGATTAAGTATTATTTATATATTGAGAAGATGTATACAAAATTTAAATTTATTATTGAAACCTTATATATTTGCTTTAAAATTCTTTGTCAAGTTGGTCTAAATATTTCTCAATTTTGTAGCCTAGAGTTAGCTTACATTACAATAAAATACTAATCAAATTATAGCATTGTCAATATTTCTGCTTAATTTCTTCTTAATTTCGTGTGTATTTAAAGATTATTTGTTGTTGTAGAAAAGGTATTATTTAGTTTTATAGAAGTATTTTGTGTAACAAGACAATTTCATTTCATATCGCTTTCCAAAAACATTGTAAATCATATCTAAAAACTATCAAAGGAAAAAAAGTACTTGGTCCCATCTTTGTATGGCACTTTTCGCTTCATCACGTCTCGCCATTTTTACGGGGCTCTACTTATGATCAAACTTAAGACGAGGACAGGCACAACATCCAGCCCTCCGGCCGTTAACACATCACTGTGAAAGGGTAAACCCATATTTCTCTTCAATGATAAATTTGCTGACCATGCCGGGAATCGAACCTTAGCTCAGTAGATAGACACTGAGCTAAGGGTGTCGGATTCTCATACCAGTGTACCTACAAAAAAGTTGTTGATAAAGTTATTACTCTATCTCTGTTGATTCTTGTTTATCACACTACCGTAGTAGTGTGTCTTGTACCATACCAACCAGACCCCCTCGCCAGCCCCCCGCCTCCCCTCTTTTCAGAGTTTCTGAAGTCTTGTCGATCCAATTTACCAACAGCCGCGGATTAAATAAGAATTCCGTTCCTTCCTTCGTCTCCCACCCACTTTTTTTCTCTCTCTCTCTCTTCATTTCATCCGCCCCATTGTGACAAATCCGGATCGCCTCTTGAAGACGCACAGCCTGATATGAGTCCGACAAAGCCTTGTCCATCTTTTTTTTTTTTTTTTTTTNCTTGGCCATTTTTTTTTTTTTTTTTTGTGACCACCAAAAAAACAAACCAAGTCTTAACAAATCGTCTCAGGGCGAGAAGAAGAAAAGGGACTAAGATAAAAGAAAAGCCGAACAAGAAAAAAAAAATTGGGAAGGGGTGGTAGGAGGGAATGTCTTGGTTTTCCTGTATTGCAAAGATCTGTTTCCTCTTTAAAAAGTTTTGCACTCTTTCATCATTGATGTATTTTTACTCAATTTTTTTATACGTAGGGCTATAATTTTTTTATTTTGTGATCATTTTTCCGTTGTTTTTTTTCCTTCTCGACGTAAATTGATCCGGTAGGTTTCGGAAGTGGCCTAAAAAGTTGAAACGTTTGGTTTCAGAAAATTATTAACACATTCCAAGCAGCTCTGGTTAAATTCCACATTCAAACAAATATTTATTTTAAGTTGGGTTAAGTCGGGTTCGAATCGAGTCATCCAATTACAATTTAAGTGCAACCTAAGTAGTCAACATACCCAAACCCATTAGGCTGCTGTAAAAATAACTAACAATAATATTTGATGATTTTTTTATCTTTGCGTCTTACTGCCCATTCTCTATTTAGCTAAGAATGAGGAAGGTTGAATTTGGAGGAAGCGCGCCCGCATTTGTGAGGACGGAGAGTGGGAAACAATTTTGGAAAAACTTCCCCAGGTACACTAAACCAAGATTCAAACCCTGATATCCTTTTCATTGGTAGTCTAGTTTATTGCGAGAGTAGCGCGTTATACCGTGTAACCACCAAAGTGGGTTGGATATGGTTAAATATCTCTAGAACATTCATTAGAAGAAGATAAGTAATATAAGTTTGAGAGCCATTGAAATAACTTTTCGTAAGATAAAAAACAATAATAAATAAAAAGTATCTTACATTGAAAAAAAAAAGGTCAAAATACAATCCTCATATTTTTGTCAAATCATTACTTGTTTCTTTCAAAAGTGGTGTTGGCCTATATAGAACACATCATTTAGTGAATGAACATATACATATATATGTTTAATTTATAATCAAGGTGGGAGGATAACAAACGAATAAAGGTTTTTATTAAAGTTTTTATGACAAAAACATTTCTGCCAAAAATTAAGGTTCAGCAGAAGGGAGCACGAGTAATTTTACAGTTTTTATAACATTACATTTTTTTGGCTAAAATAGATAAAATATTTCTCCAGTAGCAACATAGAGTTTAATTTTCTGCACATGCTAATATCAACAGATCTTGAACATACGTCAAGAGTGTCCTGGAATTTTGTCAAAACTTTTTAAATAAAAAAAAAGTGTTGACAAAGTTCCAGGACACCCTTGACATATATTCAAGATCTGTTGATATTAGCATGTGCAGAAAAATAATCTCTATGTTGCTACCGAAGAAATATTGGATTTAATTTGGCCAAAAAATTTATATTCTATAAAAACTGTAAGAATACTTACGTCCCATTCTGCCGCAACTTGATGGAAACGTTTAATTATCTACACACATTAATCTCAACAGTTCTTGAATATATATAATAATTTGTGGACATATTATTGGTGCTATAGTGTAAGAAAAGGTGCTGGCCCTAAATTCGTCCAAAAATAGGTAGGCCTAAATAAAAAAGTTCTGGACAAATCCCAGGGTGTCTATCAAAATTATGAAACTATTGAATAACTGTTGACACATATTTTTTGCAGTCAGCATTGATAAATATTTAACTATAGGCCATTATTAGGAATATTTAATAGTCAATGAGTAATTCTATCTTAAGTGACAACTGCAGTCCACTGACTCTCTATTAACTTTTTCTAGCGGTTAAATAAATCCCTTCATATGAAAATTTGACTTCACCACGATTATTATTTGGATGTTGATAACAAAGACATTAAATATTGGTGTTCAAAGTTCTTTCTACTATCAAATTAGTTTGTATTGTATTAAGCGTAATACTCTGAGCTAACATAATTTGTAGGTCGTGTACTAATTTTAATGGGTGTGTTTAGAAAGTGCATGTTAAACTATCCAATCAATAATGATTTGTTGTATCCGCTACGGTGGTGGATTGATTTAAGGCTTCAATCTCACAATAGACTGGGCTCCTTATAACGAGGATATCGAGGTTCGAATCCCTGGTTGGGTGGGTTGAGGGAGTTATTCCCTTAAATGGTTTTCCGTCTCTCCTTCCATGAAAAAATTGGGTACATTTTCTTCGAAACATTTCTCATCCTCAGATGTTTAGTAATACGTGGTGCACAAAGTAACTCTTGTCTAGTTTGTTTATTGTGCTTAGTTAAGTTTGTATTAATGTCTGTATTAAGTTAAGTGAAGTAGTATAAGATAACTTAAAACCCACTCAGTGGTCGCCTACTCTTGCAGTAGACTAGACTGCCGATTATGTGGAGGTTAAGGTTCGAATCTTGGTCAGGTGGACTGAGGGTGGTTTTACCTAAATATTTTCCCACTCTCTTTCTCTCTCTCCAGGTAAATTCGGGTACACTTCCTCTAAATTCAAACATCCTCATCCCTAACTCATCGTAATTAATAAATAAGCGTATAAACTGAATAGGTAGTAAGAAACGGTGCAAAAAAAATAAAATAAAAAATAATTCAAATCTAATGAGGATACTTTTTTCCCATATTGACTCGCATCATAAACAAAGAGAACATATGTGTAAATTATTTTTTTCCTCCCACAAGATAAAAGAGAATCACATGCAAGGACTTTTTACTAGAGATAAAACACCCCTTTCCGAAATGCACCCGAGAGTTCCCTAGTTTTTATTTAAATCTCAAACTGAGGTCTTCATCCTATAAACATCCTGTATCAAAAAACGTATTGTTCCCAATCTGATAATTTGTAAACAAATACTTCCCGAACATTTCTAGGAATAATCTTTTTTTTGTACTTTGTAAATAATAAAGAAAGCTAGGACAATGTGTCCACATTCTGAAACCGTCTTCAGCTAAAATAAAACACTTGTGGAAGAAGAATAACTTACTACCCGCTTCGGTGGCCGCATGGTATAGGTCAGTGGTTCACAGTTACTTCTCACCAAAGACCACTATTACATGTATTATTTCATGGACAAGGCCAGAGCGTGTTGAAACTTAATTTGGTAAGTTTACATAAATACTCAAAACGTAAGCTCAGTACCTCAAATTAATATATATATATATATATATACATATATATGTATATATAAATATACATATATATGTAAAAAAAAAAATTTAAGCACCACGTCTTACTACCCGTTCGGCTTATACGCTTATATACTAATTACGCTGATGGTGTTAAGGATCAAGGTTATATTTAGATGAAGTGTATACGTATTTGCGTGGAGGGAGAGTAGAAGACTATTTTGGAAAAAGACATTCTCAACACACCCGAATGAGATTCGAACCTTGATCTCCCTGTCATCAACAGTCTACATTTTTTTATATTTATAAAAGTGAATATTATAATAATATAAAGCCACACGGCTAACTCACTCACTGACATTAATATTTACCCACTTCCAGATGAACTAGAAACTTATAATTTGGCAAACTTATAGCTTCTAGCCTGTAACCGACGGGGAAATTCCATAAGATTAAAAAATAAAAATTTAACCCCCAAAAAAAATTCCAAATGGTGGAGCAACTTTAAAGTCGGTGCGGACCTTTCTTTGGAGGTCTCTTGTGGTTAAACGGTAAGACCTATCAAAAAACGGCTCTGGAATTACATTAGTTTACAGCCCGTGACCTGGTGTTCTAGGGGTAAGGTGTCAGATTTCTGTGCTGGTGGCCGGGGTTCAATCATCGGTCCCGGCACAGATTTATTTGATTACCAAACCCTTCCTTTACCTCTGACAAGACATCTTGTGAATGTGGGGAATGCCAGGCCTCCACCATGGTTCGGATTCCACGTTAAACTGTAGGTCCTCCATTTCATCTCACAATCAGCCTACCCTTACACATTAGCGTAAGTGCGTATAACCCGAACGGGTAGTAAGACGTGGTGCTAATAATAATAAGTTTACAGCCACTTGCAAAGAAAACTCATAGGAGGCTTGGGGGTGGAGGCCCCAACGTGCAAAGCGAGTATGAAAATAAAATAAACCTTACTCCAGTTATCAAAAAATAAATGAGGTATTCTGTAAAACAGTGTTTTTGATTTTTAGATATTTATATCTATAGTCTAAATATAGTTTAATTATTTACCTTGGGCTATATTGACACCCTTCACGGGCCACATTTGGCCTGCGGATTGTCTACTGATAAGCACTGGTATATGGCATCATTATCGAAATAGACACGACTGCTGATGACGTTGAAATTAGTGTTCGAATCTCGGTCGGATGCACAGATATTTCTTAAAATTCTTTTTTTTTAACTCCTCTCCACGAACATGCGGTCACACTTCATCTAAATTCAACCTTATTCGTCCTTAACTCATTAGCGTGACTAATACAAAGGTTTAATCCTAACGCGGTACAAAAAGAAAGGATTCTCTTTCGTAAAGTAGTTCGATTACAAACTATTATAAGTTATTTTCTCTGTGCGCCACGTCTTACTACCCATCCGGTCTACCTGCATTTGCGGAGTAGGGAAGTGGTGGTTGAAATCCTAAGGAAGTGTAACGTAATTCTCTCCGAGGGATTGAAGGCAATAAACAAGATGAAACTGAGTTTTTTTATTCGAACAAACTTCTGGGAGATTTTAGTGCTTGCTCCAACTTTAAATTATTCAATAGATGACGTTTTAAAGCTTAGATCATGACAGACACTCAAGGTGTGTNAAAAGTGAAATGAGCTTCATATTTCTGTATGATTTTCCCCACTAAAAACCTTTTGGCTGAATTATATTTTTTTAATTGTTTTAATTTGATACGTTTATTTTTATTTTCGAGAAATAATATAATAAACAGTTCTTGAATACTTGTCATTGACCTTGCAGAATATGACAGACTTATTTTTATCTAAAAAGTGTTTGTTCAAAAGTGACAATGTATGCTCATTCCAGTTTTTTTTAAAGAAAGTTTGAGATTACTAAATAAACCAAACATATCTACTGCAGTAGTAAATTTTGATTTATCTTGACAAAAAATTTGTTTTATTGTTATAAAAACTGCAAAAGTACTTAATTGTTATTCTTGTTCTTTTCTATCCCACTTGAATCTGAAACCTTGAAATTTCTAAGAATTGGCCAATTTTTTCCACAGCACGTTGATTTTTTTTTTATTATCGGTCCCAAAAGGTTTATTCCATCTCAATCCCACTATAGTCAAAATATACATATACGGAGTTCTAGTTTGATAAAGTAAAATAAATATAATGTCGGTAAACAAATCAAAGTTCCAAGAACATAAAACCTAAACTAATTAGGTCAGTAAGATGTGGTCTTGGTAAACATTTAATTAGGATAAGCATGTGCTTAAAAGTATGGGTCACATAGGGTAAGTATTCCCTTTGAATATTTTCGTAAAAAATTTTTACTTTAATACACACACTTCCATTTTAATCCCTTTCCTCCTACCCCTATCTTATATCTATACATAAATAATTTTATAAGCCTATTTCTAGATATTTAAATTACTAGAAACGGCAGAACCGATTTGATAAACGAACGCTCATATTCAATTTTAGTGGTCCAGAATGTCATCCAACATTGTAGCTTCCAATGAAAACCCGTTTTTCCTGCTGTATATGCAGTAATTCATCTGTATAATCATTCTTTGCTTCCATCACCATGAAAACCATGATTTGTGTATAGCTGTATATTGGTGAATGGAATATTTATATTTTGTTAAAAATAATATCAACTCAATTCTTACCTAAGTGGTAAGTCTGGGCTACAATACTCGTAGTACAGTAATGGAAAGATTAGCCGGTACTAATGTACCGTTGTACTAATCGTACATCCTTTTCGTGGGGGTTGTTTCCATGTCCCGATGAGATGAGGGTGATAGTGAGTATGAGGGTGTGGAACCAGTGGAAACACTTCAATCTAAATTAAGACTAATCAATCAAATCCTGGTGCCCGTTGGGGTAGTTCCCCTTTCGGAAAAATAAAATATACCCAAGGTACCAACTGGCAATCAAACCTGGGACTTGTAGACTCGTAGCAAAGTGCACTGACCACTATACCACGAGACCGATTTAAAGTATGGTACAACAAATGGATAAATAGTTGATATAGAGGAGTCGTTTTAAATTTCTCATCGTTTAGTGACGCTGAAAAATATAGGTCTAGTTTAGAATTAAACACTGAAAGCCCAAAATATTAGGAAAGTTTGAAACCTTTTACGATTAAATCTAGAAAGTCGAGTGAGGCCTAATTGTATATAGCTTTTCCCAATGAAATGTTTAGAATACACTTTAACATAATAATCTGCAGCCGTTACAACGATCAACAAGTGGTTAAAAAAATGATACGACATATTACGTCATGTTCCTAGTGGATACTCCTCTTAAAAATACCTTTACACGCCCTTGAGAATACGTGCGTGCTCATCCCTAAGGACACCACAGACCACAGATAAAGGGGGGGGGGAGCACACTAAATATGGCCATAGCGAAAAAAGGGGAGGGTGGGAGGGAGAGTTGATGGGAGATTTCTCCCTAAGTGTATGTGTTTTCCCACCCTCCCCGCCGGCAGACAGCGTTAGTGGCAGCGAAATGGACAGTTTGATAGACAAGACAGTTGTAGTTTGGGAGGTAAAATGGCCGGTGTTGCTTGCTACCTGTCTGCGCCGCTAAACTGGTGTGTGTTGTAACCTATCACTCCACCGAGGAGGGATTTCCTCTCTATCCACTTCACTTACCACCCCCTTCAACCCCCTAGCAACACATTACCCCCCTCTATGGATGGGTCTCTGATGCCTTAGCCATGTTCACCGTCAAACGGATTCTGCTAATAGTTAACCACAATCTCCCGCCCCCTCCCTCACGCACTTAGAAAAAAAAAATCTGCCCCGATTAACCCTCTGCAGACAACTCATAAATTAACTCCTAACGGGGGACGGGGGTTGAAATATACCTATCGTTTGATGATCACTCCCAGGTATACCAACCCCATTCGACGGTAACTACTTGAAATTTTTTTGTTTCTACGTTGGTCCCTATTTGAGTGTGGGGCTTTCCCTCTGAAAATGCTGTCAAGGGAGGGTTTTTTTTGTCAATTGGTTACAACTTACGATAGAGAGAGAGAGGACGATAATTGTCACGAGGAAATGTCTGACTGTTTTCAGAGTCGGTTAAGTTGTTGGCTGATCTCTGCTCCTTTCATATTTAATTCATCTCGACTGAACGGGTTTTGTTTTAGGTATTTTCGGGCTGGTTTTTGGGTGACAGCTAACCAAAAAATATATGGCCTCAGCCTTGGGATAATGGCCGATGCTTGTTGCCATATATTACTAATAAGAACATCTTAATTAGAATCTTAATGACACCAATATTTGTCCCCTGTCACTCAAGAGACAAACCTTTGTTAATAAACACATTTTCTTATATATTATAATTTGATAAGCCCGTTTCCGGTAGTAAAAATTACAAGGAAATGACTGAACCTATTTTGACACACTCATTTTTAAGCTTAGTTGTCCAGGATGTCGGGAAAAATATTAGTTTCCAACGGAAATCTGAGTTTCCCAGAGAATTTTTAGCTTTTCATTCTTTGTTTGAATCACCATGGAATCCCTGATTTGTTCATGAGTGTGTAGCCATAAATAAAAAGTTTATTTATCTTTATTTTTTTATCATCTACCTCTAATCACGAAATGGCTGTTCTAGCGCATCTTTTGCCTACATTCTTCGATTAAAGGAATCAATTTCTTAGACTGGTGAAACATGTTATGATAGTTTTGTTATCGTTAATTCGAATTTAGATCAACAAAATAAACTATAGTTGGCCACTTAAAGCGTTAAGTAGTCATTTTGCAAAAACATTTTGTTAAGTTTTGTTTCGTGCATTAATAATAAATTAAAAATTATACAAATATGTTTAAATAGTTTTTGATGTATAACATAGTTAAAAAATGTGTTGATTTTCTTGAAATGTGTTTGATAGCCATTTTAATTGTCAAAGTATATAGATTATTTCCTTAAAAAAGAAAATACCAACACATTGACATATTTAACATGGGGACATTTCTAAATACTAGACTTTCATAGTCAATATAAAAAGATAGCTTTAATTTAATTTATTTATATCTAAATTGCATTCACTAGTGAGGCGAGCCATCTGCATTTGAAACAGAAAATAGACAAAACACGACACATACACTGCCTGCTAAGGGGTAGAATATCCAAATTTAACAAACCATGTGTAAAAAAAAAAAAAAA
>CABEEJ010000536.1:0-24439 GCA_901482245.1 Timema douglasi
GTGGAGACCTGGCATTCCTCACATTCACAAGATGTCTTGTCAGAGGTGAAGGAAGGGTTTGGTAATCAGATAAATCTTTGCCCGGAGCGAGGATTGAACCCCGGCCGCCAGCATAGAAGTCTGACACCTTACCCCTAGACCACCAGGTCACCTTCACCGGAGAAGGAACTACTCCATACAAATTCAGCACCGAAGACTACTGGCGGCCACGACGTGTCAGGCGTCGGTCTCACCACCGCGTCGCAGAGGAAACCTCTTCTGAGAATATTGAGTATCATGTCAGAATGTCTGACGTTGCTATCTATGTTCATCAGACATAGTTTCAGGTGTTAGAGTGTCTAACATTATTTTTCTAATTCCATCAGACATGGTTTATGTATTCAGGATGTCTGACGCTAATTTCTATGTCCATCAGACATAGTTTCTTGGGTGAGATAGTCAGACAATCATCTGCCTATGCCCGTAAGGTATAGTTTAAATACGAGGGCTCTATGCTCTATGCTCTATACATTTATAGGACCAGGTTATTGAATATACTGAGTCCATGAATTAGATCTCCTTTTCTAAGTCCCTAAGACATCGTTATGATTTTATGACACCCTAAACGGTGTGGTCTCGTTTAGAATCTCCTTATAGCAACAATCAGATCATCTAACATTTTCTTGGACCTGGTTAGGTCAGTGACTAGTTGCAGTCACGATTACACCCTTGTTTGTGTAGATATTGTGAGCAACCTGTGGGAGAACTACTAGAGTGAAGTAGTGGCCCGCGAGGATAATGCTTTTTTTTCAACCCTATTGGGCGCCTTATTTATCTTAGTGTTCAAAGATAGTTAGTATTAGCTATTGTATACCCTAGTAATGGGTATATTTATAAATTTACTATTGAATGCTTTGGCAGTACTCATTAGGAAATGACCGGCCATAGTAAATTTCTGTGTATATGCCTGATTGTTAGCCATCTATTATTTGTATAGTGGAAGCTCCTCTTATAAGACAAAATTCTTTAGTTTTTTGCAACTCTCCTTGAGGGTTGATACAAGCAAGCTAGCTTAAATGATATTCTCCTTAGTAACTCTAAAAATATTTGATTAGATGCTATGTTTCTTTTCTCAATTGTTTCACTGTTTATCATGATTAGACCTCTCAGGTCTGGTATTGGACTGGCTGGATTGTTTGTTCGTATATTGCCTAAAAACTTGATTCCGCCTTTATACTGTTGCCGAGTCAGGGAAGACGCTTCATCATTTGAGTAAAAGCGAATATCCCTATTTCTAGAGTTATTAAACTAAATGTTTTATCTAACCTCTGTTGGTTCCTTGAGGACAAAGTAGTTAAACCAATTCGTCCAACCTAATGTTTTCTACCTCCATAACAGGATACAATTATAATTAATTAATTCAATTAAAATCTTGTCACTCATATGTAATTCCATTTCTTTTTATTTACTTTTTAATAAACCTATTTGTTAAACTTATATATTTTTGTGATGCATTTTCTTTACCTATCCTTCGTCATGTATAACTTATTGAAATATGTAATAGCAATCATTTATTTCTCTACTTGTTAGTAAACATATTTGTAAACGATTCATAGGGCACTGGCGCAGCCAGGGTTAACAGCTCACCTACCTCTTTCTCGTCCCTAAAGCTGTTGAGATCATACCTGAGGAACTCTACAAATGAAGACAGACTTAATGATCTTCATGTAAATACATCCAGAGATGGCAGTTATGGACCCAAGTGGGAAAAATGACAGATCTGGCCCAGAAGTGGAATTGGCCAGATCTGTGAATGCCAGGTTTGCCCTGGTTCTGGTCATATCTGGGCCAGTTCTGGCCAGATATGATCTTTCCACATGGGGAGAATGGAAGTTCTCAACTAACTTTCTATGAGGCCAAGGAAAATTAACATAAGATAGTTAATAATTAATAGTAATAATTACAAAAGTGATTTTGTGAGCTAAGAGTTAGTGCAAGTTGCTTATTTGAATTTTCAGATATTAGCTCATAAAATAATTTTATAAATCAAATTTACAAACTACAATTTATTGAAACTTGCATGTATAAATATTCTAGCAAAATGCATTGATAAAAATGTGTTCATAAAAACTTAATAGTCATAATAATTAGATAATTATGACCATTTTTAAAGATTTTAAATTATTTTAGATATTATTGTATTTATTTTGATGCATTTACATTTTTGAATACTTATATTTTCCAATTTTCCCACGGGAAAAACCAATGAACCCCCCCCTTAATTGGTCAGTGAAACTAAACACCACTCCACCCCCCACAAACGAATCCTGGCTGCACCAGTGGTATAGGGGGGCACTATTTTTTAAAGAAATTATAACAATTTGTTTGAAATAAAAAAAATTATAACAATTTGTTTGAAATAAAAAAAATGATAACTTTTCAATAATTTAAATGTGTGTACATAACAATAAATTTAAAATATATAAAATGGCAAAATAATAGGCTTATTCTTTATTCATGATAAGAGAAACAATTTACAGTGTTATTCTCCTAGACTGTGGCATAAAAGTTTCTGTAATTTTAACAATGTCTACTAGTTTCCTATGTATTGACATCTGTACTGCCCCTGTAAGTTTTTCCTGTCCCGTGCTGTTTCAAAGATACTTCTTTACACGTTTCGCTGTATTAAAGGAGCATTCTGCAGACGCTTAGTACTCTTCTGAGGTACTCTTTGGGTGGATTTCTCTCTATCTCTGGGTTCCAGTTCTTCAGGCTGTCGAAGGAATCACTCCGAAGTCCTTTGCTCAGTTAACGGTATAGTTGAAAATCGTCTTTAATTCCACATCATCATTATTTCTCATGCTGCTTAATTTAGACACAATCAAATTAACATGTCCACCGGCCAAGTTTAAGGCGATTGGCCCTTTTCTTTTGGCGTGGAAATGCAGAGCCATGGGAACAAACGGTTATCTTCAAGAATTTTTAGTGCTTTGCAATTTTCTTTTTGGAAACGGTTTGTTCAAGAATAGAAGCATGTTGATTAAGTTATACTTTTTATATACACACCCCCGCTATCATTTTAACAATGATCAAATATCGATAAAACTGACATTTAAAAAAATAAAACTACCGGTTTCATAACCAAACCTAAGAAAACGTAACAATTAATAAACATGTTAGAAGGGGTGTTGAAAATATTAACACAAACATTTCACTTGTTCTTGAGAAAACTGATATTTCCAAACTTATGATTTTTTCGCAAGACCTGTTCTGTAGCTAGCGCCATATACGGTTTCCGTGATCCATCCGTTCCTGTTGGCGCAGAAGGATACGTTGGTCGGTTGTGAAGCCACGCCGCCACGCCTTTCACCCACCCACAAAATAGATTTTAGACTTACACTCGACAAGGGCAAGGGCCTTAAGTCAAAATGTATAGTTTGTAAGTATTATGATAAACGATGGATGAGTCCCAAAAGTTTCTCACAAACTGCTATATTTATTAAAAATTCAAAAGTATACATTCTCTGATGAGGAAGCACCTGTCTCATCATTTACACATTCAATTATATGTTCTAAAGAGTCGATTATCTTTGTAATTGCCTCACAGAGAGGAGATACAGCCTCATGCCTTTCTTGTTTCGCAATACTAGCGAGTGAGTGAAAGACCAGGGTGGCTGTTGTAAGATTGCCTTTAAAGTTACTGTTCTTTTAGGAGATGCTCTAAAACACATAAATGTTACTAAGGATCACAAAGGCATTTTTGACGCATCATTTAAACATAGATTATTGGGCAGTGACCCCTCCCCCCCTCCATTCCACCCTGCCTCTTCTCGGCTTCCCCACCTTGCTCCGAATAGCATCACTGCCAAAGACGCCTTTCACCCCCCCTAACATTCCAACACAAAGGTAAATACGAAATGAATTAAGTTTTGGGGAGGAGAGCGGTTTCCTGATTCAATTCGCAGTTTCTGAAAGATTCGTTGGTCGTGGCTCTGAGGTAAGCAATAGCGAACGCGTCCACCTCCGTGGTCGAGAGGCTAAGGTGTTGGTCTCCAATGAATAAATCGTTCCAAGTGCAGAATCTTAGCGCTCTTAGTACTTTAGCGGTAATGATTAAATGCGTAGACGTTTACAGACTAGTCACAATCCAAGGACCTTATCTGACAGCTAGAAAAGTTACTAGACAAACGTTTATGTATTCATACGTCCTTAAAATTTAATCTATAGCTTTCAATTATTTGTATGGATATTACCAATACCTATAAAATAACACTAACAATATTAATAATAATACAACACATCTTTTCAATATTGGACGCAAAAATTATGTTTGTATTTTCTAAAAGAGCCTTCCTTTGAATATTGTACTGTAGAGAGGAAAACATCTTAAATATTTGGGTATCCCGTGTAAATGTTGTGTGCTCGCTTAATAATTTTTATACAACTTTGGTACATACGGAGGAAACCTTCAAAGACCCCTCTGGTGTCTTCTTCCTGACCTAAAGGTGTTCAAAGCAATTAAAGTATGAACGATTTCAGGTAAATAGGAACATACATACATGAATAAATACATGCATGCATATACATTCACACATATACATACATACACACATACATACACACTCACAACATATACATACACACATACACATATATATATACACACATTCATAGACCCAACATATACATACACATACATACACACAACATACATACACATATACTTACATACACATAAATGTATACATACATACATACATACATACATAATCACAACATATGCATACACATACACACATACACATATATATACACATACATAGACCCAACATATACATACACACATACATATACATACACATACATACACACACATATACTTACATACACATAAATGTATACATACATACATAATCATAACATATGCATACACATACACACATACACATATATATACACATACATAGGCCCAACATATACATACACACATACATATACATACACATACATACACATATACTTACATACACATAAATGTATACATACATATACACAACATACAACATACATTCATACAGACACCTATACTTACATACATATACATACACACATACACACTCACAACATATACATACACATACACATATATATACATACATAGACCCAACATATACATACACATATACTTACATACACACATACATATACATACACATACATACACATACATACACACAACATACATATACATATATACATACATACACACAACATACATTCATACATACACCTATATTTACATACATATACATACATACATACATACATAAATGAATACATACATAATACATATACACATGCATACATACATATACACATACATAATACATACATGCATATATACACACATACACACATAAATACATACATAATACATACATATACAAACACACATATAATCACACCGTTTCCCTACGGAGTAAGCAAGAAACTGTGGATACAGCTAAAAAAAATATGCGTGGTGTTAACAGACCAGAGTTTTCACACAAGTTTTAAATGATCATACACAGAGAAAATCAATTAATTAGCCCTAACTATGAGCCTACCTTTGAGAATAGTGACTGAGAATACCTGGCGTGATGAGATGATAGTTGGGGCGCCTCAATCTTGTTTCTTGATCACTTATTAATTATTTCTCACGAGAGGGTTTCATGGCTGTGTGTCCCGAGGTTAAAAGACGCTTTGATAACAGTTTCACCCGTTATGATTAGAAAAGCGCGGTACGATTGAGCCTTGAGTCATTAGGCTATAAGGGCGGGAATCGGATCAAATAACAAGACATCAGTGCTGTGCTGACACCTAGTGATAATGAATATAACTAACTAAAACAAAGAATAGAGCACAGATGGCTCAGTAGATATATTCATACTAAACACCTTCCTTTTAATCATAATCCTATATTTGCTTCGTCACTCGATCCACACTCAACTTCTAAACATGCCCAAACGAACGTAAGACGCTTCTTTCACATTTACCAATTGGGTTCCCTTTTAAACAGCACCCATTACATTTCTACCTTTTTTATTTTGTAGAACGGGGAAGAGGTGGTTACAAACGAAATTATTATTTTTCTTACTAAGGGGGACGTATAGTGTAAAGTTTGGGTGCCTTTGGACAATAGCGTAAATATCGGGTTTAGTAACAGACATGGCCAAACTTTTATCTGTTCTTGGTTTCGTCAAAGGTGTGCCGGAGCTTGAATCCTCGGTAGGTAGAGCAGTGGTGCGTTAAGTCCAAGGTGTGCCGGAGGTTGAATCCTCGGTAGGTAGAGCAGTGGTGCGTTAAGTCCAAGGTGTGCCGGAGCTTGAATCCTCGGTAGGTAGAGCAGTGGTGCGTTAAGTCCAAGGTGTGCCGGAGGTTGAATCCTTGGTAGGTAGAGCAATGGTGCGTTAAGTCAAAGGTGTGCAGGAGCTTGAATCCTTGGTAGGGAACAATCTTTTTTAAATACATCATTTCAATATAGTGACAATTTTACGAATCTATTGTAGGGATAGAGGCTATTGATTTTTCTTCTGAACAAACAAAAATGCGTTAAACATTAAGATAAGACTAGGGAAGTTGAGGTTCTGCTATTTTTGGTGAAGCTGCAGGGCATGATAACCATTTGATTCAATACTTTGATACCTTATACAACCTTAATATTCCACTTCAGTGGCCACATGGCCCACGGTGCTACTCTCAAAATAGACTAGACTGCCGATGACAGAGATCGTGGTTCGATCCCAGTCGGCTGTACCGAGAGTGGTTTCCTCTAAACGGTTTCTTACTCTCTCCATACAAATCCAGGTACACTTTCTATCAATTCAACCTTCCTCATCCCTAACCCATTAGCGTAATTAGTAAGACGTGGTGCAAAAAAAAAAACCTTGGGTCAAATATTATTATACTTATTATTGCTGCTTGAAGGACTTTATTCAGCGGCATAGAGGGCCAGGGGAAGGGGAAGGTTTTAACCCCTTTCAGCCCCGTATTTAAATGTTAAAAAAAAATCACAGATATATTTTAGATATCTTCTCCAGAAGATGTAGCCAACTCAACGATTTAGCGAACATGTCGTCTAAAACTTAAATTTTAATAAAAAATATTTTCTCACATCGCTATTTTATACATTTTCTTGTGCTCCAGTGTTTAGCAGGCTGTACCCCTAAGCTGCTCTCTTACCCAAAATTTCATTCTGGCTACACTCTTGAGTGTTTGCCCCCCTCGCAATCCCCTCCAAGTATATTTTTGGATGCAGCACAGAAACTGCTAACACTTTATAAAGTCACAATTTGCCACCGCCCCATCTACAATCTAGAAATAGAGCTAATATTGAAGGCCCAATTCAATCGAACCCTGGCTAGTAAGGTTTTTTGTCACCGCGTCTCACTTCGCGTTCGGGTTGTACAAACATTAATTATGCACTAATATGTTATGGACGAGCAAGGTTACCTTTGGGGGGAAAAATTGTTTGGGGGAAGAGTGGAAAATCATTTAAAGGAAACCACTCTCGGTAGACCTACACCCGACCGGGATTCAAACCCTTATATCCTTGTGATCGGCAGTCCAATCTATTATGAGATGGATGACGTATAATAGACCAATCGATCATCGAAGTGTGTTAACTATCATTTATATTAAAGGGAGACAGTTTATAAACATAAATTCATAATGAAATATATTCATGCTAAATTATATATATATAAAATAATTGACAGTAATTTTACTTTGTTATTATAGCTTGTTGATTTTTGATATATTTTATTAGTCCGGTTAATACTGAACATTTTTTTAACCGGTAGTGTCCGGTTTACAATTGCAATATTACAATACTCACTATCTCATGTTTCATCCTCAGAACATCTTCATCTAGATCGATTAAATAACCAAACTATTATATTTTTAGTTACGGTTATAGCCGCATCTAGATATCATGTTCTTTTACATTGAAAAATGCCAAAGGTAAATCATAACTAATTTGGCAGCAGTGCGCTCTAGCGTATGGTCTCTACTATAAGTTCTCTCATTTTACAACTTTACAACCTGATCGATCGTTTCAATTTTAAGCTAGCTGGAGAATGTACTACTATCGCATTCTTTTTTTAATCTACGTAACTAATATACAGTGCTGCCAACTGTACGATCTGGATACTACTTTTGATATAATTTTGCCACCCTTACAAACCAATTTTAGGATATTTTCTAAAAGTAATATCCTGTGACTCTGCTATAAATTAACAAATTTTACATCACTTTTTTTTAAAATGAAAATTGGTGGTTTTATCAGTATAATGTCAGAAAGTAGTATCCTACCGGTAAAAGAACAATCCATTTCAAGTCCATGTACTATCGCGAGAAACTATAGCGTTGGCAACACTGCTACTATCTTAGATAGATTAGAATGCTATCGTGTTCAATACGTATCGAAATCATGTCAGTTTTTTGTAAACAATAATATTTATACAAACGTTCTCACTTTCTGTGATTTTGTTAACATTAGTTGATCATTTAAAACATTCTGTGTATGTTAGTGACTATATTTTTACACTAGATTGGTGTTTTATTAGCTGAAAACAGCCCTATTATGGCTGAAGAAAGGTAAACAAAAGATTACCGTTGCTTTTAGATCATTTAAAATATCAGCTGTTGTGCCATCATTTCTTTCATTGAGTGTTTATATGTTTTATTTTTTAAAGTCCACACATAAAACATATAATCCATCAAAATAATTTTATCTTTTACTTTAATAACCTATTAAATGTTTGACAGTCTTAGGTTGTTTTTTTTAATTTCCTATATTAATTATGTCTCTTTAGAAACTACCATTGTTTTGCATGTATTTTTTGATAATAATATGATGTTCACGTAATGTATTGTTTTGTTTAAGATGCTAATGAGTGTCAAATTGCCCATACAAACATGTTTATTGTTAGGTTAATTTGATAGCCTTTCTTATTTGTGTTTATAGCACACTATTTTGATATACAAACATGCATAATTTAAAAATACTCCAGAGCAAAGGAATATCCACAAATTTAGTTAAGAGGGTTTGTAAGTTTGAGAGAGGGAAGTCAAACCATAAAATAATAAAAAAAACATTATCTTTTGAGTGATGGCAGAAAGCATCGAAGGCCAGTTGAAGGTTGTTTATTTTTATTTTTAAATGACTAAGCACTAGTTTGGTCCCACTAATTAAGATACAGTAGCCCCATGGCTTCTTTGGTGCTGACTGACAGCTCACAGCTGACGGCTTTGAAAAGTTACCAGACCAAATAATGTATCCCTACGCTGAACCATATGATCTGCAAAAAGGGTAAGGTGTCAGACTTCTGTGCTGGCGGCCGGGGTTCAATCCTCGGTCGCGGCAAAGATCTATCTGATTACCAAACCCTTCCTTCACCTCTGACAAGACATCTTGTGAATGTGGGAAATGCCAGGCCTCCACCGTGGTTTGGATTCCACGTTAAACTGTAGGTCCTTCATTTCATCACACAATCATCCTACCATTACACATTAGCGTAAGTGTGTATAACCCGAACGGATAGTAAGATGCAGTGATAATAATAATAATAATAATCTGCAAAAACATGTGTTTAGCAGCTGTCACTTCTGACAGTCAAAATGTAGGTATGCACATAGGCATACCTTACAAATTTGTACCTAAAGTATATTTTTATCAATTATTATGATGCATTTAGTGAATCCATGGTAGGCCTACTTCTTTTATTAACTGTCCTCATGTTGGGGTAGGGGTTTGCTCTAAATCGACACTAATATCACACTGACAGAGCTAGTGTAGAACCAACCTATTCGTGTGGCATACTCAACTAATCTGAGTATGGGATTCAAGTTTCACCCGGATATAGTTTTTACTAAGTTGTTTTTCATCATCTTTTCAGATGATTGCTGGCGAAAATACTCAAGATTATTTACCCCTCTGATTCCTTATACCCTACCAACCCTTGTGAACAGCATTAACATTAAGGATGTATCCGAATAATCCAAGGCTTTGTAGTCAGACCCTTGAGTTTTGGACTTGATGCAGTCTTGATAATTTTACACTTCTCGCGCTGTTCATAGCAAAGACTGCATCAAACTATTTAAACAGCAACACACTTGGGCCCGCAGTGCTGCTTCCAACCGAAGATCCTAGAAATTATGTAAACGCCATCCTTATTTAAAATGGCGGAAAACTTAAGTCAGTGCTCTAGCAAACAAAACGGTAATACTAAAACAATTGCGAAGTCAAACAACCGACACTGCGAGAATAGTGCATGGCTGGTGGCCTTCATGTCCATGGGGAGAAATACCTCAAGGAGGGCTCAAGCATGGTGCATAGGCATCCTTCCTGACTATTCGGACAGATCTACATTTGGTTACGTGATTGCCAATGCAGCTGTCATGGCGACGCCACATAAGTAGACTATTCGGATACAGCTCATATCTTCTAATATCATGATTATTTTTATCACCACGTCTTACAGCCGGTTCAGGTTATATGTATATAGAGGGTAGGCCTACGAGAGAAAAGGATGACTTTAATATCTCAAACCCAATAAGGAGCCTGGCAAATACTTTAGGAAAATAATTTAAATACGACAAAGACCTCTTTTAACCATAATCTCAAGTGCATTATAAAGTTATCATTATTGTCTAACAGATGGCAGCACTATAGAGGGAATCTACCCACATTTGTGTGGAAGGGGATTGGTAAACCAATTAGAAAAAAACACTCTAATTAGACTCGACCAGGATTCAAACCTTGGATCTCCCTGACATCAGCAGACCATGATAATTCTGGTGAAATTCAAGCGCAATAGCACAGAGTCAACACTTTTAAAAGTGTCGCTGGTGTCTTTGTCTAGTATTGGCTTTGCTAGCTTTGGTTATAATGTATTTCAAAATCATGTGCTGAGTGACTTCTCTCATATGGTAGGTAGGTCTATATGAAAAGCAGACAATACTTTGGATCCAAAAGTAAATTGAAAAAAAATCTTGACTTCAGGTTTGGAAAGTGAGAAATATTTGTGCAGGATGATTCCTCGAGGGCAATGTATGCCTTAGCACTTGGAAGTATTAGCGTATCTTTACATTTATGACTTTACAGTGTTGCCACTCAACATTAATTTCTAATTGATCTCAACTATTAACTTCTACTGGTGCATGTGACATGGCTGTCCATAAATTTATTCTTATTTCAGCCTATAGCCAAGGGCCGAATTTATATTTCCTAAAAATAGTAAAAAAGTCTTCAAAAATCAGGTTATGCTAGTTTTGAGTTCCTTTATAACTAGGTTCCATTTTTGACAGTGTACACTATTGGTAGGCTTTTGTCATGTGCTTTTTAATTAGGTTAGGGGCCTTGTAACTTTATAACAAACTACAACTTCTTTCTCTTTAAACATTTCAATTGAATTTCTTTTTTAGAGGATCAAAAACACTTTTGTAGTCAAATTGTGTAAAACTTAATAAAGTAAGTATGTCTTTATCTTTAACCTATGTTGAGTACCTAAGTACTATAGCAATAAAGTATAAATTACATGTGCTGAAAAATTATTCTCTTCCTAAAACTATAATATTATAATTTATGTGCTGTAGGTAGGTGTATTAATTGGAATGGTAAGCTTTACATTTAAAAAACTATCATTTATTTTAAAGTGAAAATAACATTTCAAAATGTTCTAGAAATGGCGGGGATGGTGGCTGGTGGGGTTCTTGGTACAAGGCTGCCAAAGATAAGGTAAAATATTGTAACTGTTTGCTGTAAATTACTTTAACTCTACTTCAACCCAGTGGTGACATCTACATTGCTGGAGCTTTTGAATCGCCCCCTCTATTTTATTATCGAGAGGACTAATTACACCATGTGGTTACAAAGTAGCTCCCCGTAAATATATGGTCATAAGCTCAAGGTACAGTATCTCAAGTTAGTCTGCCACATTGTTGAAAACTAAGTCATTTTGGTCAATTATTTGTGCTCCATTTGTGCTCATATGTGCCCAAACATGAACATTTGTGCTGTAAAATTAGGCCTTCTAAAGAACATTAAAATGTGGCAGGCCAACTTAATTGTCTGTAACAGTTATGAAATATTGAGTTCAAGTTGACCCGCCAGATTATATATTCTCTAGAATGCCTAATTTTATAGCTCAAATATTTATGCTTGGACACATATGAGCACAAAGTTATCACAATTGAATGGTACAAACACAATAATTGTGTTATGTAGTGTATTTCATTGTCACGGTGGGTTAGCTTCAGTCATGTGCAGACCACTATAAAATATTTTAAAAATCCAAGTGTCATCCATTCACCATACCCTTTACTGAGCTTCATGAATTTATATTGCTTCAAACAAAGTTTATTTTAAAAATAATATACCACCGGTATCTATAAATTTTATTATCCTATGCTTGAAAGTTTCACAAATTAGCATTGATTAAGGGCTAGCAGTTTAAGTACTTTGTTCGCAGTTGTGAATATTAGGAACATTTAGTGTATTAAATAACTACTTTCCTAGAAGATCACAAAAATGAAAAAACAAAAAATAAACACAATTTAGTCAATTTAATTAATTTAACTTTTACTAAGTTACATTTTCTCAAAATATTTGCATCATAAATACTTTACTTTGCCAGTAAAATAAAATGGGACCTAGAAGTACTGTCATCGATTATTGAGGTTTAAATTTATCAACTTTTTTTTTTTTGCGATGCCTAATTTATTTTAAAGACAAGACTCGGTGATATGTGAGAGGGACGATTGTTTTATCTTAACAAGTTTTGAATTGTTTTGTCACCGGGCAAATGTTTTGATGCTTGTTCACAGTCAACAGAAGTGTTGCAATTTGTGAAGCGGGACCTGGACGAGTTCTCAACGGCCGTCAAGAGTGAAGCGAGTAACGTCGTCAACACCACCACCTCTGCGCTCAAAGACAAACTAAAGGTCAGATAGTTCAGATGGGGAATAAAACGTTGTTTCTTTACTTACTTTATCTATGGCATTAAGAACTTGATAGCCAAATGCCGCACTTACAAAAGTACGCCACCTATCCTTATCTTGAGCTAGTTCTATCCAGTCCACCTCATTACACCTTATCCCTATCTTGAGCTAGTTCCATCCAGTCCACCTCATTACACACTATCCCTATTTTAAACTAGTTTTATCCAGTTCACCTTATTAAACCTTATCCCTATCTTGAGCTAGTTATATCCATTACACCTCATTAAACCCTATCCCTATCTTGAGCTGCTCTATCCAGTCCACCTCATTACATCCTATCCCTATCTTTAGCTAGTTCTATCCATTCCACCTCATTACACCCTATCCTTATCTGGAGCTAGCTCTATCTAGTCCACCTCATTACATCCTCTTCCTAATCTTGAGCTAGTTATATCCAGTCTACCTCAATACACCCTATCCTTATCTGGAGCTAGCTCTATCTAGTCCACCTCTATACATCCTCTTCCTATCTTGAGCTAGTTCTATCCATTCCACCTCATTACACCCTATCCTTATCTGGAGCTAGCTCTATCTAGTCCACCTCTATACATCCTCTTCCTATCTTGAGCTAGTTATATCCAGTCTACCTCAATACACCTTATCCCTATCTTGAGAAAGTTCTATCCAGTCCACCTCATTACCCTACATCCTATTTAATGTTCAAAACTATGGCCAGACTGAATTAAATGTCTGGACCACCAAATAAGAATATTTGGAGTAGCCCACTTGGATAACTAATTGGATAATCCTGGTCCATACCCTCATAATCACCTTCACTTCTATATTTTTTTCTAAACTCATTCAAATAATCCTAATGTTTTTTTTAAATTTATACTACTATAAACAACCCAGCCTTACATTCTTCAATTCATATAATTTGGAAAGTTGGGAGAGTATTTGCCCCTGCCACATATTGTCTAATTGTATAGTCTGATGTGATATATAACTTGATACCTGTCTCACATTAACCCTTTAAGCTGTTACTTGTTCCAGTTGGACGAACCAGAGTCAACAGCGAGTAATGTGAAGCGAAGTATGTCAACCTTTTTTGACACCGTCAGCAACGTGTTGAGTCCGTCTCCAGAGGATGATGACCAGGAAGCCATTGTCATATTTGACTCCCAACCTGTCGTCATGACTAAATTACAGGTATGACAAGGCTGAATAGTTATTTTTAAACTTGATTGGGCCTGAGAACGTAGAACTACTCCAAACTCTGAATTACTTTCACAGTGTCTAGGTATTTGATTTATAATGAAGATTAAATGTTTAACCCCACCACGATTCAAACCAATTATTTTTTAAAGTACGATCACTCATCACGAACCATTAAATAATGTTTACAACTGCCACCTTGTAGCAATAATTTGTTTAAAATTTAAACAACTTTGAATAGCCTAGTAAATATTACAAGTTTAATTTATGGTCAGTTCTTGAACCAGAAATAAAAATATAAACTTTCATTAATAATACTTTTTTTGTGAAATTCGGAACTTTAATTCAATTTAGTATTGTTGCACAAGTTATTACCGTAAATTTTATGATCAGACAAAAGGAGGTATTGGGGAGCTCTGGCTACCAAGAAATACCTAATATCTTAAAATTGAATCATATTAATCAAACTCAAATTATTATTTTTTTAGATAAAATAAAAAATTCCAAAAAACTTGTTCAAAAATTTCTCAAGTCTTGAACAAATTTTTAAGTCTAGTTCAAACAGTTATTAAAACTTAACTCAAAACTCAAATTTATGAGTACTTACATACCCCAACTAACTAAATCACACTGTTCGACACGATAATTTTTATCTTTCCATCCAGGCGAAACATCATACATTAGTACTGGACCCAGACACATACCTGAAGGACCCCGAGGAAAGTGTCAGCAAACAGTATGAGGCATGGTTAGGAATCTTAGAGGATCAGATAACCCCTGAACGCCTCACTCGTCTCATGACCGCAAACCCCGACTTGCACATGCAGTACTCACGTCTTGTTCCTGAACTGGTAATTACTCGCTACTACAACTTAGTTTTCTCTTAGTATCAGTCTGTGAACTTGGTTAAAGGCTTTCTCGGGGTATTTAGAGATGTCATAGTTAATCTATTTCTTAACTATAATAATTAAATGTTAACATTAATTTTTCGATTCTCGGTTGCTTATTATTAGAGACATGCAAAATATGTGGTTATTTTTAGGGAAAAAGTGATGTTATTTTTCTCAAATATGATATGCTGGAAATGATATTATTATTAATGTTAATACGAGTTGAATTAGTGTCCATCAAAAAAAAAAACTAGTATTAAACTGTCTACAATTTTCGTTCATATTATGTAGTTAACAATTTATTAACATATTTGGAGAAAAATCAAATATAAATAAGCACAAAAGATTTCATGCTTAATAACATCAAACTCGATATCTCAATATCATTTCATTCAAGTTTTACAAATAGCAATATCAAAATTATGGATTATCAATTTATGTTTTGACCAAACAATAATAACATTGAAACATATCATAGAAGACTAAACTACTATCAAATGAAGAGGAGGGAATAAAAATAATGAAGATGTAATTTTGCCAAACATAACATTTTACACTTAATAATATCAAACTCGATATCTCAATATAATTGCTTTCGAGTCTTACAAATAACAATATCGAAATAATCAAAAATCAAATTAGGCTTAGACCTAACAATAACAACACTGAAACATGTTGTTATAGAAGAAAAACTATCAAATAAGAGGAAGGGAATAAAAATCAAGACGATATAATTTTATTTTGCCAAACATGACCGCCTGTAGCAAGGTCCATATATATTGTCCTTGCTTGGACCTAGCGTGAAATCTTTTAAAAGCTGACAACAACGAATCGATTTATCAAAATTTAAGTATTGTAATGTGTAAAAGTAGAAATCGTGATATTTAATGTTAACCCCCTCCACCCTCTACCCCCCTCTCCCCCCATCTCCCCAAAGTATAAATCTGTGAAAATACTTGTATATCCTGTGATCTGTTTTATGGCTTTAAAATCAGCAAAAAAGGATACTATCCATATAAAGGGATGGCCCAGCACAGCGCTATTGTCAGTGTAACCACATTGAAAATTATACTGCATGTCGTGATATTTGTCCTGATTACAAATAAATTGTGTTTATTTAGGGGAAAAAACCTTAAATTCGTGTTATTCTTGTGAAAACAGTAGATTCGTGCAAAAAATTCACGTTATCGCAAATGCAGATTTTGCATGTCACTACTTATTATATACGATTTCAATATTTTTATATATACATCCAGCCTCACATTAGTCATAAGTTATTTATTTATTTAATTTACTGTAAAGTGAAGTATGTGGGGAAAAGACCTCAAGAGAGGCCAAGAAAGAGATGTTAAGAGCAGTTAACAGAAAGTGTATAATTGAGAGGAGACGAATGGAAGAAATTAAAGGAGGAAGAATTATTATTATTATTATTATTAACCCCGCGTCTGACTACCCATTTGGGTTGTATACACTTACGCTAATGTGTAATGTTAGGGTGATTGTGAGATGAAATGGAGGACCTACAGTTTAACGTGGAATCCAAACCACGGTGGAGGCCTGGCATTCCCCACATTCACAAGATGTCTTGTCAGAGGTGAAGGAAGGGTTTGGCAATCAGATAAATCCATACTGAGACCGAGGATTGAACCCCGGACGCCCAGTACAAAAGTCTGACACCTTACCCTTAGACCACCAGATCACCTACTATGATGACGACGATGAACAAAACTTATCACCCCATGGCATACTGTCTTGTTTAAATTATTTGTTTTTATATTGGAGTTGATAGCCTAGCTAAATTTGTAATGAATTTAATTTTCCTACACTCTTCTGATAATGAACCCTTATAATTAGCCTCTTTAAGCTATTTGAATTTTTATTTTTGTTAGTATAATTTAAGTAAAAGCTTTAAAAATGTTATTTAAAATAAATACTGCTACCACTTTTTGTGTTAGTAAAAAAAAAATTTAAATAGAACTACATAAAATAATTAATTTACTGAGATTATATAAACAGAATAATTATCATTGCCTGGTAACATTGTAATGTTTATGTTTCTTGCTATCTGTGTGACTAGTGAGTTGTACCAGCGAGTGTGTGGTGTTTTGCAGGTGTCCCACACACTTTTCTGGCAGAGGTATCTGTTCAGAAAAGCTCTACTGGAGGATGACGAGGCGCGGCAAGAGGCAATGGAGCGAAGGGCGGAGAGAGAGAAACAAGCTGCTTCTAACTTCCGGTGGGACAAAGGTATCTGCTCGGCCAACTCATGATTCACTCTCGGTTATCTGTGTTAGAACTTTTTTTTTCACACCCTTTCAGCAAATTCTGTTGGAATTCCTCTGACTCTTTTTCATATTTTCTTTTGGGTATTTTCCCCTCTTCACCTCATGTTAAACTATGTTGCTCACTTAAATGATTATAATATTTTATTATCAATTTTAAGTTAATGTTACTGTAGACACAACCATCTAATTAATAGGTAGGACTCTTTGCAAATGTGGCTATTTCTTATAGTATAAACAAGATTGTTAATAATTGAGTATCAGCATATATTGTTAAAAAAAACTGCTTCTAGAGCTGCAAAGAAGTTAGTTTTTTTATTATTTTATAAATACATCACTTAATTTAATCGATGGGGAAAAAATATGTTGGTGATAAAAAATACCTATTTTAGTTTGCTTTAAGAAAACCCTTTTGACTTTATCAGGTACATTATGTTATATTTGGAGTGACCTGGCGGTCTAGGGGTGAGGTGTCAGACTACTGTGCCATAGGTCTGAGGTTCAATCCTCAGTCCCGGCACAGATTTATCTTATCACCAAACCCTTCCTTCACCTCTAACAATACGTGTATTAATCACAACTTGTGAATGTGGGGAATGCCGGGCCTCCACCGTGGTTCGGATTCCACACTAAACTGTAGGTCCTCCATTTCATCCACAATCACCCTACCATTACTCATTAGCGTAAGTGCGTATAACCCGAACAGGTAGTAAGATGCGGTGCTAATAATAATAATTCTATGACATCTATAGAGCAAATGTTTTATAAAGTATTGACAGGATTTTTTCTTATTCAAGCTTTAACCATAACTATACGAGTTTTGAAACCTTCCAGACTTGGACTTTGCCTCAAACATAGATTTGACAGAGGAGGAGCAGATTAAGCTCCTTGCAGAGTATGAGAAGGAATGCGCAGACAAGAAACTAAAGGGTGAGGTCGATGATCCCTTACTAGGTATGGACCTACAGGATAATCATTATTCTTCAGGTGGGTTATGATTATTAAAAACTTAATTCCAACCAAAAAAAGAAACGAATATGAAAGTATGAATAAATAAGTTTACTTTTGCCTAGTAGCTTCAAGTGGCTTATAATATAACTTAAGACTATGACAGGCACAACATCTAGTCCCCGGCCTTTGATTTATCACTATGAAAGAGTGAACCCATATTTCACCAATGATAAATTTTTGGCCATGCCGGGAACCGAACCTGGGAACCTTAGCTCAGCAGAGATACATGCTCTCTACTGAGCTAAGGTCTTTATCACTTACATTACATTATATTATTGTATAATATGGAAGAGTATATTAGACAGACAGTGTTTTTACACTGTCATATCATATGTTTCCAAGCCATTGGGCGGGCAGTAATTCATTTTATTACATATGGAAGAAGGTACAATTAAAAGATAAACATAGTTCACAATTTACATTGCTGCCACTGGACAAAGAAATTACCATTTTCATGCATTAAAAAAATGTAGATTCACTTTCTACCTGATGAAGCTGTATGTGACAGTGAAATCTTGAATAAATCAGATGTGTTTGTGTAAATACTATTTATTCCATTAAAGTTTCGAGACCAACAAACCTGCACAAAGAAAATCTGGGCTGCTATTGTTTTAATTACTAATGATTGCCCTTAAGTTTTACCTCAGGACTCTATTTATTCACTAACATTTAATATATCGACTGGATATTCCTCATGATTTAATCGTTGTCGGTGCTGGTGGGGTTACTTAAAATGCTTCCACTTAATTCTAATTTTTTGCTTAGTTCAGTCACTATTGGCACTGGAGCATGCAAATAAAAGAAAATGGTGTTAACAATGCTGCTACTGTAATTGTCAGGAATGGATGTGCGTATGGTGAAAAGTCAATCAGAGCCAGTCATGACCAAGCCCTCTCCTCCTTCGCCCGGGGAGCTCAAGGTCAGAGAAAAGAGGGACATGGTGATTATCGGTGACGGGAGCAGTTGCCAAACCTCTTCCAGCGGTGATAAGGGTGAGTTCTCATGCCAATAACATGATGAAACGTTGTATGATTTCATTGGGAAGTCTGTTATCTTAAAACTGAAAATTCATGTTGCCATAATGGTGAAAAAATAAAATACAATTGTATTTACATACTTAATCTGTTAAGTTAATTATATTGTATATGCTTATCCAACACATATTTCCACTACTCATATTCTCAGTGCTTTATTGTAATTGTAGAGCATTGAACTGGTAGCCCCGCCTATTAGTTTCAATATGAAGTATTCAGACTGGCTAAAAGTTCAGTTATTATTTCATAGATGGCTTTACAATAACTTATTGATATATATATTTATATATATATATAGAAAGAGAGAGATAGAGCTTAGTAATAAATTGTCAAAGACGTTTTTTTTTTCGAAGTAAATTCTAAATTTACAAAGCTTTTCAAAACACTAAAATGTTCCTTTAAATAATAGCTTCATGCGAATGTGGGTACACTTCCTCTAAATTCAACCTTACTCATTAGCGTAATTATTATATATGCGTATAATCTGAACATTTAATATGATGGGGTGCTAAAATAAACAGAGTTGAGTTCCAAATATTAAAGAAAATGACTCCCCTCTAGAAAAACTTTGGTCTCTATATAACATGGGTTGCCACCTAATCAAAAAATAAAAAGAATTTCACAGAAAAAAAAATTAATTTGAGACATTAAATGTCATGCTAAAGTCTTTGTTTGGAATATAAAGTGAACGTAAGAACTAAGCAATCTTATTTGAACACCTGTCTTTCTCCCCCCCCCCCACCCACTCCCCCCCATTCCCCTTCATACATTAAGTTGTACAACGACGGCATATGTATCTCTGTCAAGCTAAAATAATATTGATTCAGACACCAATTGCTCGACTTCACACTCGTCAATTTTTTTTATGAAAAACGAAATTTCATTCCACTCTACTTCAATGTAAGTCGTCAGAAAAATTGAGAATTTCTTTACGAAAATATGGAAAAATATGAGGTATGTTGCAGTAAGAAAATAGTGGCAGCCATTAAAATTAATCACTTCAATTTAAGATTACAAATCTTAGAACAAAAAAATTTACCAGGCAAAAAATTGTTAGATTTTGTTTTGTCTGAAATTTTTATTAAAGAGCCAAGTTCCTAAACCAATTTCACTTGAATTTTTGGGGGGGGTGGGGAGGTGTTCAAATCTGAATTTTTGTCACATCCTCAAATCTTGACTATTCTTAAGGATTTGAGAGATTCAAGGATTGGAGGGTTCCATCCTTAATATTTAAATGTCAACTCAAAGGAGTTTTTGTTCAGTCCCCTATACATCTCTTGATTTGTTTTTCTGCCAGAAAGCAACGATGAAGACTGGGAGCGAGAGTTTGACCTTGAGGATGAGCCAGAAGCTGAGCTGACGACAGCGAATAAATCATCATCCATGATAGAGCTCAAGCCTTAATATAGAGCCATTAATTGGCAACTAGCAGGCTGAACTTTCCTTGTAGCGCCCAGACGTCATGTTGATGGCAATATGAACACTTACTATCATGCTATAATTTGCAATTTATTTCATCTATAACACCAACCTTCCGAGGAAGCATTTCAGGTCCATTAATATGTAATTTAAGAAACCACTGCATGTGTCATGTTTCTGCAAATTTAAATCTAATTTTAATTTTGGCATATACTAGTAACTAGAATCATCACAGTTTACCATATATTTCAACAAGAAAACTTTCCTTGCTTTGGGTAAATGGACATCTGGTTTGATTGATTTATCAATTTTGTCTCATATTGACATTTATATTAAGTGAAACTTCCGTACTCTGGTTACATATTTTATAACTATAATGATTATGCCTTATGATGATGATGAATTATTTCAGCTGACATCAACATGATGTAAATTCGTGTTTTGAGCAATGTGTGTATGTGTGTGTGTGTGTGTGTGTGTGTGTGTGTGTGCGTGTGTAACTTACTGTAGCTTCTTAAGCACAGTAGATTAAGACCCATAACATTACAACTTTCAAGAGCTGCAAGAGTAAGGACTAGACAGTAAAAAAAAGCTGTTAAATTATGAGCTCTAAAGGTGCATTAGCAGTTTGACTTAATTTTGTTGCTATTCAGGATGACTACAGAATTACAAAGATAAACTTTCAAACAAATGTTTTAATTAATTTTATTTTTAATAATATAATAACTTCATGGCATCGGCCCGCGGGTTATACTGACCGAGTGGCCGCCCGTGTGTTGGTGAAGTTATTGCCAACTTTTGCAGATAGAGGGTGTCATGTAGTCGGCATAATGGACCCTCTAGCCGTTAATCTAAATTTTCTAGATCAGAGCTATTGTTTTTTATTCAAGTAGCTCTTAATTTGTCCTCGTGAGGCTAAGTTTAACCCTGTTCCAAACCCACTACTTCACAGAAAAATTCAAAGCACCTAGGATCGAACCTAGAACCTCTGGATCAGTAGCTGAGAGCTCTGACTATTATACCACAGAGGCACAAGGCATGTTCACCAGAAATATTGTATATCCATGGAAAGACGAATAATTCACACTACAAATATAAAATGTCGACTCGTCCTTGAATGCAGTTGGATATTGAAGACATGCAAATTTAATTGCTTCAGAAGGAGTAACAGCTTGAAATTAAATTTAATACTTTGACAAACACCTTATTGCACTTGTGTTCAAGTTAAAGTTTTTATTTGTGTGTAGGCATCCTGTTATTATATGTTTATCATGTGAAGTTATTGTGTGTTAAATTGATTTGTTTTGTAGACAACAATTTTTTTCACTGAACATTTAAATTTGGAGTGAACTCTATTTGTAAATTAGGTATAATACTAATAATCGTTAAATTTTTTATTCGGTTATATGTAAATGAAGGTACAGGAAAGATATCATAGAAACATATAATCTACTTCAAAAAGCAAAAAGAAGGTTTGTTTCCTTAAAGAGATTGTATCAAATATTTTATTCGAAATAAAAACAAATTAAAATCACATCTCATACCTTTCTAGCAAGTCTTTTATTAAAACAATTCAACTCTTAAAATATATTAATGCTTTATTAATATTTAAAATAGCTTGCTTGTGAATTTTTTTAATAATTAATTTTGAAAGCTTATTAACAGAGCTTTGTTTTCTATTTTATATGTGGTTATAATCTATTAATTTCTATTGACTTTTTTTTATAAATATTCTATCTTCTAAATGTGCTCTTATTACTCTTTCCTTTTTTTCTTAAACATTCTACATCTATTTCTCTTCCCTATAGTAAGCATCTAAGGGTTTTAGAGATGATCTTGTATGCATAAGGTATATATATTTTTAAATATTCTGTAAAAAATATTGTCACTTTGTTTATTGAAATGCTGTAAATATAGATATTGTATTTGTAAATAAGGTTGGGGTTCTGGGTGATATTGTGTGGTTTTTTTTATTAGTAAGCTCTCAAGTTAATTGCCATGTTCATAATAGAAATAATAAAATCACAAAAATATTTTAATATTTCCAATGCTCTAATATTGTCTAAATATGGCCGTCTTGAACAATAGAAGCCGATCTAAAAACCATCTAAACAAAACAAGAACTGGTTGTAAAATAATGTGACATAACTAAATATTGAAACGGCTCTCTTTCCCTCCCTCTTTATAACCAAGATTTTATTATGATCAGACTGTTGGGAATTGAATTAAATGCCTAGTATTAAAATTAAAGTTCCCTTTTAGTGCCATGTCTATTCCAGAATTTCCACGCAAAGCATCGAAGAATGCCACAGCTATTTCCTCGTTTTTATAAGGGTTTGCAAGAAAATTCGCCAAACTTTTATTTATGAAGCGATTGTTTTAATTTTTATATAATTTTAATCTGTATGTACTGTTCTTTAGTAATAATAAATTAATACAATTTAAGTAAAATTATTTAATTTCTAAACTTTAAATTTATTTATTTTCAAAACTAATGCTAATTAACATATATATAAAAAAAAAAATATATATATATATATATATTGTAGTGCATTTAGTTTTATACAAGAAAATATGATTATAAATAGGAATTACGGGAATTTTTATTTGATATATTAGATATTTTTGGGTCGTTATTGCTTACCTTACAGTAAGATTTATTATATTGCATACCTTGTGAATAAATATTTAGGTCTACACGTAATGAATGCATTTTTTCAACAAACTTTTATAATGAATAATTTAATAATATATACATTTATAAAGTCATGCCTATTTATTATTATTATTATTAGCACCGCGTCTTACTACCCGTTCGGGTTATACGCACTTACGCTAATGTGTAATGGTAGGGTGATATGTGAGATGAAATGAAGGACCTACAGTTTAACGTGGAATCCGAACTACAGTGGAGACCTGGCATTCGTCATGCCTATTTACTTACATTGGTAAAGAAATCTTTTCATTCACAAGACATAAGATAAAAATCTAAATAGTATATTTTTCTAAACTCCTAACAATGTAACCCGTACAATTGAAAACTGTTTACCAAACTATTTACATCAGTATGAATGTGAGCCACACTTATGTTTTCCATGAAGCCCGTATGTAAACCTGCGTTGCACTTAGCACATTAAGTATGTGACCGTCCGCCATTGTAAATCTACTAAACTCCCAGTTCCAATAACTATTTATGGTTGATATATGTTGCCAACCTTATGTTCTCTTTCCAGTGGTATATTACACTATTACACTATCTATTAGATAAAGCGAGAACTAGCTCAAATCTGGAGAGCTAGCCTCATTGGTTCTGGCACTTTTAACGGTAGTAGGCGGAGCCGATCAAATTGCCTCGTGGCACTAAAAGGGTTAAATAACACTGCTACATTATACATTTGTTGAACTCTTGCTAAACATAAGGGTTATTGCCAAGTATGCGTAAAGTAATGTTAACATTTACAAAATTAAATTTCAAATAATGTTCCGTATTTATGCGCCTCTAACCTTATGTGTGCTTCTTTACTTGGTACTCTGAATGATCAGGCAAACCTTATTAAAAATGGAGGTTATTGCAGAAATATTTGTAAATTCAGTTTGTTATCCCTCTTGTTTCGGGAGGGGGGGGGGG
>CABEEJ010000536.1:34125-49124 GCA_901482245.1 Timema douglasi
AATAACTTGAACAGGTAATAAGATGCAGTGATAAAAATTAAGTGCACTGCAGGTTGTCCTAAAACGTTTTAGTGAATTTATATATATATACACACACACAAACATTCACAAAATTATGCTATAAATTGTTACTAGATGGGAGCACTTATTTTTTATCACTGCATCTTATTACCTGTTCAAGTTATTCGCATAATAATTACTTAGGTGGGGTTGGGATGAAGGAAGCATTTTAAACGTAATCCACCCTTATATATGCGACGAAGGAGCGTGGAAATCCATTTAAGGAAAACCATCCTCAGTAGACCCATTCTGAAATTTTGCATAATGTCTTGTGAAACATGTATTTTTAGAATACTTTTCAAAACAAGTCCTGGATCAGCTCTTTAGCACCAATTGGCTGTTTTTGTACATTGAATTCACAGGAATTTAGGCATTATTTTCAACTTGCAAATATTAATAGAAAGAAAAAATCCAAAATTTTTGATTTTCCATGTGGGCATACATCTCAGGCACCAAAAACCAGAGGAATCTGAGACATCAAGGTTCAGACTCCCGGATATGGAATGACTCGAATATGCTTTTATAAAACTGTAGGCTAGGAGTCGGCAAGCGGAACGATTTTCAATGGCATGCTGAGCGATTTGAATGTAAATAATATAAAACACAAACCATCAAGTTTAATTAAAACCAATGGTGTGAGTATTGATTTTAATATACCATGTTTCAATGATTTATTCTGATTTATATTAAAATATTCAATATTCAAGAAATGGTTATTTAATGCATTTGATTTAGAAATATGTTGTTGCATTTAAATTTCACAAGCTCAACTTCAATTTGTTTTAATAGTTGTACTATCTAACTAGTATAAAAATATAAACAATTTGGGTGGGCTTAGGTTGGTTGGCACGCTGAACGACTTTGCGATATTACTTTGGCACCACATTACTAAAAGGTTGCCGACCCCTGCTGTAGGATAATTTAAGAAATATTAAACTGAAAATTAATTAATTTCTCTAAGTTTTTCCATACAAATTGATTTAAAAACTGGTATATTTTAAAATTATTTAATTCTGTTATAATTTCAAAGTTGTCTTATTTTATTTTAAAACATATTTTCTTTAAATATGTATAGGCATCTGATTTTTTTATACAAGTTTATTTTAAATATATATTTACTAAAATCAAGCTTAATTCAATATCCAACAGCTTTATGAGAAACTCATTCTAGTTGGTCTCAGGTGTAAAAACTACGAACTCGCCGACACCCACTAAATATAGCTATAAAAAATTAGTGTTGAAAGTTGGTTTTGGTTTATTTAAAATATGTTTATCAATTCAAATCACTAGATGTGTCTTGACATTTTGACTTTCAACATCAAGACAGTATTCGCAATCAAATTAACCAGTTATTTTATTCATGTGTTGAGCGATGGGCATTTAGTTTTCTGCGGTGGTTGAAGCCAACACCACATTTCTTACATTTGTAAGGGTTGTCGCCTGTATGGACAAGCTCATGTTGTTTTAAGGTGCTCTTGAGGAAGAAATTCTTTCCACACCAGAAACACTTATGAGGCTTGGTTCCCGTGTGGCGCTCGAGATGTTTTTTAAGAGAACTCCTTTGTGTCAACCCTTTACCACAAATATTGCAATGAAACTGTCTCACATCAGAATGAACCCTCATGTGCAATTCCAACTCACTACTCAAGAAATACGCCTTGTCACAGTGTGGGCATTTATGTGAACGAATACCACTATGGCAAAATAAGTGTTTCTTTATATGGCACTTGGTAGGGAAAGAAGACCCACACAAGTCACATTTGAAAGGTTTCTCACCAGTATGACTTCTAATATGGTTCGTGAGCGCGCCCATGTTACTGTATTGCCTTCCGCACTCTTCGCAAATGTGGTTTTTAGTCTTTACCTTATCTTCGTGAGTTTTTAGATGGACATTCAAAGATTTCTTACCTTTGAAAAATAGCAAACAATAGTCACATTTGATTGTGTAATCTTTTGAGTGTTTCATGGAATGCAGTTCGAGATCTTTTTTTGTGTAAAGTTTAATAGGGCAGTGAGAGCATGAAAAGCGAGGGTTGGTTGTGTGTCTTGATAAATGTATGCGAAGCGAACTTTTCTTTTTAAAGAATTTTTCACATAGGGCACAATAAAGAGGAAGTTCCCCGCCATGAGATTCCAGATGTTTTTTGTAATCATACTTGCCATCATATGTTTCATCACAAAGATCACACTTGAACGACCTTTTGTCTTGGTGCACATGCATATGATGATTTTGTAGTCTTGAATTGTATTTGTAACCTTTACCACAGATTGTGCAAACAAATTGCGGGGGCTGGTGGCTCACCAAATGTTTTTGAAGATGTACTAAATTCTTGTAAATTTTATCACATTTTGGGCATAAGAAACAACCATTACGGTCAATTACTATTATATTTACACACACGTCAGGCTCGTGAAGTAGCGAGTTTGAAGTTTTCTCCTGCTGTGTGATAGAGCTGTCTTCCGAGGAAATTTCATTATCACTCCCTTCTAAGAAATGTTTGGACATGTCCTCCATTGCTTTCTGAAAATATAACAAATAATAAGCTGTATAAATCTAAACAGGTTTCAAGAAGTTTTCTTAAGTGTCAAGGTAATAAGGCTGACACACTTCAATCATCACCATGAACGATTGAGTTTGTATTTGTATTAATTATAATAATTCAAGGGCTTGGGGCAATAGTCAGAAACCCGCCTGGGTGGCAAAGTTAGCCAACGCGCTAGTTTCATGTTGAGCCAGACTACCGAGGACGGGGAGATTGAGGTTTGCATCTCGGTCGGGCGAACTGCGGGTGGTTTTTCCTAAATGGTTTTCCACTCTCCGGCCACACAAATGCGGGTTCACTTCCTTTAAATTCAATCTTTCCAATTCCTAATGCATTAGCATAATTAGTACTTAAGTGTATAACGTGAATGGGTAGTAAGATGTGATGCTAAGTATTATCATTAATAGTCGGAAAGTTTTGTAAGTTTTGTTTGTGTACGAACACACATTAATTTAAATTATGACTTTTGTAAATAATTAAGATTACATAATTATGAGACAAGACATGCTAAAATTATTTACTTTACTAAAACACAGACTTGTTATTTTATAGCAGCACTTTTCTCTTTATCGTAATTTCCTCTTCCATTCTCTTCCTTCCTACAATCAAATTCTAAGTTTGCTTGTAAGAGCCAAGACAACCCACATTTATTCAACTATTATCATGTCCCGAATGCTAATGGACACAGTAAGTGAAGTGCCCTTGAAGAACCCATTAAAATATGGTACCTGTATCTCTTCCTCTTCATATATAGGTAATTTGGGTTCTTCACATATTTCTGCAGGTTTCATCTTTAATGGGACAGGTGATGCTCTCTCTACCATTTTAATTATCTGAAAAAAAGCATACAGACTTGGTAATGTGTTGTCCAACAAGCATACTCAAATTGTTGTTGGTAAAGATATCTCGATTTATTTACATGTTTAAGATATATTTGCAAAAATTAAATAAAATGATTGGTACTCCTAAATAAAGGGGCATTTGAGTACCTATGGATTTATTTTTGACAGTCATTTATAGAGGCAAGAGAGGCATTTGAATATGATGGAGAGTTAAGTAAGAACTCTATCACAGTACTATATCCATCCTATTATTTATTTCCAACTACATCATAAAGTACTTGTGATAATCCACATAGGTTATAGATTAACCAAGTGATTGAAATTTTGACTATCCAAATACATTAATTAAAATATGTCCACTTATATGCCAAATTATTAGGCCGCCCACACACTTAAGTGCAGGTCGCGGTAGTTCTGTCGCCGCAGCGAACAGAGTGAATAAAGTTTAATGGCATGACGCGCACTTGGCTGCAGCAGCCAGCTGTTTACACAGAATGCAATGGGTGGGCGCGCACCAGTAGTCAACTACACAGTGGCCAGTACAATCTGTTCAGCCACTCATTGGAACTCGGCTTTTGGAGGAGGTACTACATGGCAGCTACTTGCTCCATGTTCATTCCGAGACTGACAGTTGGCAGAAACCGCTCACGCACGGTTGCTAACATATTCTTCTGGCCGCAGCAGTTACATCCACCGCAACTTGGCTGCTAGTGCGCAAGCGATCTTAATCTTAAGACAGTTATCAGCCTACATTGTTATTCTTGGACTTATTTATAAACAGTCACAATTAAGAATGTCAATGTTCTAGAAGTAAGATAGGTCATTAACTCATACAAGAAGAAATCTATTTTAGAATATTTATACCATTTCCATGTGTTTATTGCTAAACTTATGGACTTTCGTAAGCTAACAAGAAACAGTACTACATTTTCGTCTACAAATTTTTGTTTTGTTCTTTAAAAATTTCAAAGTTATTAACTTGAAGATAATTTAGGCTTTTTCTTCTTTATTTTTTTAAAAATAAATCATCAAAAAGATTTTTTTTGAAGCTGTTCGCTCTATAATTAGTATGGATATTTTCGATTAGTGTGTTATTTTAGTTATCATTTTAAGTTGATTTATTATGTGTTTATATGTCCTGTTTTCATCTCATCTTCACTTTAAGATAGGGCCTATTTTTCTTATGAAATGAAATGAGCATGGAGAAGGAGAGGATGCCAAAGAGAATGATGGTTATGAAGTATGTAGGAAAAAGAACGCAAGGGAAATTAAGACACAAAAATAGGAAGACAGAAAAGAGAAAGTGTGTGGGTGAGAGGCGAAGAATCGTGGAGGGAAAAAGAAAGATGGAAACGTTTTACTAAAAAGACCCGGCCGTAGGCTGAAAGCAGTTGATGAGGAATTTGATGACCTAGTTTGCTTATGGGTATGGCTTTGATTTTAATTTTTATTTAACACACCATTATAGGGACTGAGCAGGAGAGTGGCTTCCAGAGGAATTGGGGTGCACATCCATCTACAAATAAATGTGGTTTCTGCTGCAGGAGGGACTATCTAAAGTAGTGGTTACCAAATAGCGGACCACAAAGATATTTTTATGGACCTTGACGAGATAGCGATAAACAAAATAAATTATGCTATTTCAATGGTGGGCGGGTAGTACACATGGAAGGACAGCAATGATAAAGTATTAAAATAACTAAAAGGAAAGAAAAATCTGTTATTGAATTAGTATAGTCCTATAGGGCTAAAACTTTAGTCACTGTTAAAAGTTTTTTCGGGCTGCGGGAGTATATAGAGTTTTTAAAACGGACCTCCATTAACAACTGGCAGCACTATATCATTTCAAAAAATTGCAGATTTTTATGGGTCTTAATTTTACTAAGACCTAACTAGTGTTGTGTAATTAAAAATATTAACGGACTCCTTGCATCCTATCCCATACAACTCCCTTCCATATTAGCCTACAACTTGATCATCACTCAAAGGCAAACGATTTAACCTTTATTTGGTTCCTCTCTGATACACCCTAACTTTTTAAACACTAACAATTTACGACATACTTATAAATATATATAAATTGTTATGTTGCACTTTTCAAAATGAGTGAGATTTTATTATGTGCTAAACTTCTGGTATAATTTAATCCAAAGTAATTAAAATACATGGAAAATATACACGAAATTAGCTAAAATTTTGTCCAGGGACAAAACTCAAAAACTGTACCTTTTAGGACAATTTTTTTCTTCTTATAAAAAAAACCTAAAGAATTACAAAATGTATACTAGCACTACTCTCATAAAAATGTGGGGGAATCCAATTATACTAAATTTAAGATTTAAAAAAAACGGTTGCACTGAACAATTCCAAACCAAGCTCACTTAAGTGATGCAGGAACCAATATCATTGAAAAATCTGTGAAAATGTACGGCCAAAGCTTTATATAGGCTATATTAGAGCCAGTGTTGGTCAGTGATGTTTACATTTTGAAATTATGTTTTATTGAGTTGTCTAAATATTGTAAAAATAAATATAATTAGGTTATAATATGAGCAATGGATTCATCATTTCCTTGTGAGTATAATGATAGTATTAAATTCTTAATTATTTGGTATTGCAAGTAAAAGAAAGTGTATTATATTATTATAAGGTGCTAAGTCATCACTCACGTTTGTCAAAATAATCTTCTCAAAGCACAGAGCTCATTACACTAATAAGTTTTTATTGCAGTTTATTAGCATTATTAACCTATATAATCATTGTAATGTAACCGAAGCCCATAAAGGGTCTTAAGGGTTAAGCTTTGAACAAAAAAAGTTTTGTATTGTGAGTTTATAACTTTACATTTTCAAATAAGCAAAGGTTACAGTATGGTGTCACTAATATTCTAAATTAATCTGGTTTTCTTAAAAAAAAAAGGTGCAAAAACGGTTGATTAGCCAATCAGCTGCCAGCAATGATCATTTTCACTACATATCCTCGTAGTTTGAAGGCCTACTAGGCGGTGCTCAGTAAGCATTGATACGATTTCTTTTTAAAGATTGGTTTTATAAATCCCCAACAGCCTAGACCATATTTATGGCCAAATTTTATACCATCAGGAAAAATGCATACTGTACCTATTCAGGATTCGAAAATTGTTATAAATTTTGGCTATCCCATAGCGAAATTTTCGCCATGATCTTATCTATTAATCTATGCTAATAAAATATTTGTTCGCGTATTTCAAAGTACTTTTAAAGTATCCTATATCAGTATTTGCAGTAAAATGCACTAATCAGCTGTTCATCTTGAAAACTGCAGGGTTGCCATATTTGTATTTTGTAAGCAGGACATTGATAGACAGGTATCAAAATACTGTAGAAATATCTATAAATTCAATTTTTTATTGTTTTATTTTACAGTTTAAAATGTTTTTAAATAAACATGGCCAAATTGCTAATTTTTTGATAAAGTGACGAGCAAGTTCTACAAATAATAGAGCTTACTAGTTAAATATTGCTTCCGAATGTGTTATAATATAGCAGTGGTTTTAAACTTGGGGGTCGCAAAATGTTTTGTGTGGCGTCACAATATAAAGGTTTTAGCTTTATATTTGCTTTTCCAAGGATTCTAATGATTGTAAGAAGATGTGAAATTCTAATAGAAACGTAATTTGTTAAAGTGCTAAAAACGATCTAGCTACTGCTTAGGTTCTGTTTGGTTATTCCATTCTGATAGATTCTTGCTGACTTGTTTACTGTGGCAGCCTTGTAATGTTGCTAGCATAATATAGAATCATCCCCCAACCCTAGGCTTTTTGATTCTATTTTACTACATATTAGTCACATATAATTATTATTATAAGTAATTTATAATAATTAAAACAAGCATTAGTGTACATGCGGGTTTAATGTCACGCTATTTTGGTTTGGTTTGTTGGTGAAGGTGAATTAAGGATTTTGATTCTAGCCAGTTTACCCTAATATCCCTCCAAGCAAATAAGTGTACATTTCCTCTAAATTATACCTATCTCACTGGTGTAGCTAACTGTAGATAATCCGGGCTGGTAGTAACACACAGTTTAAAAAAACTGTAAAACTATGAAAGGGTCACGATGGCCGCAGAGAGAAAAGTTGTGGTCATAAACTAAAAAATGTTGGAAACCACTGTAATAAAGTCCGTTAATTTTTCTTAATCTAAAATACATGATCTAAACAATATCTGTAAATCTAAAAAAATATATTTAAGCTCAATTGGATATTGAGCTAAGATGCAGGTAAACTTAAATAAATAATAATTCAAGCTGCACAGAAATAACCTTGTAGCTTTAAAAATTCAGTATGAACAAATAAACAAGGCTGTTGCCGGGGGACGGGGTGGGGCCGGGGGCTTAAACCAGCCCCGAAAATACTTCAAAGAGCTTCTAGAGGGGTTTAATGTATATAATTTTTTTCTAGCCTTAGGTATTTAGGGGGTTATGTTGCCATAAAAAAAAACACTTCAGATAGCTTCTAGAGGTGTTTGATATATAGAAATTTTCCTAGTCTTTGGTAGTTAGGGGGTTATGGTGCCATAAAAAGATACTTCAGATAGCTTTTATTGGTGTTTAATATCTAGAAATTTTCCCAGCCTTCAGCAGCTAGGGGGTAATGTTGCCATATGAAACACTTCAGAAATTCAGCTTCTGAAACTGTTTATCAATTAAAATTAGTTCTAGCTTCTGGCAATTGGGGGATGTGACCCCCAATCCCCCCTGGAATTATTGGCTAGCTACGGCCTTGCAAATAAAAAAATGAATTTAAAAATACAGTTGCCTAAAAGCTCGGTTCAAGGCTTGACTATTTGTTGAAATAAGACAAAACAATGAACATTTAATCACTCGCCAAAGACTTGTGTGCACTTTATTATATGTTAATCCTAGATACTGTCATGATTGTTTTTATTCCTCTATGATGTGGTTTACTCTTCTTGCTACCGTTGCTATGCTCAAATAATATGTATCAACAAACTAATAAATGAGTTCTTACGATGTAATTATTCTTAGAATTACTACAGGTTATGGACCCAGACATGTGCTCAAAATAAATGAAGTAACTCATTCTAAAACTGCTGTAAGTTATTGTAGTTTAAATGAAAGTATTAAGTTGTGTTCGTCGATTGTGAGAGTGTTCTAGTTCGTGCTTCTAGTTAAACAATAATTTTTTGTCATGGCAAATTTAGTAAACTATCGTATTGAGCCACTTAAAAAGGATAACTACGATACTTGGAAGCTTCAAGCACAAGCAGTTTTGATAAGAAATGGATTATGGAAATATGTTTCTGGTCAAGAAAAATGCTCCACAACCAATGATGCTGATATAATGAAATGGAAGGAACAAGATCTCAATGCAAGGTCAGATCTTATCTTAATTATATCGCCCAGTGAACTTAGACATATTAAGAACTGTACATTTTCAAAAGATGTGTGGGATACATTATCAAAACTTTACCAAAGTAAAGGTCCCACTAGAAAAGCCACTTTATTGAAACAATTGATCCTTCAGAAAATGAATGAGGGTGACGACGTCCGTAATCATTTAAATAAATTCACTGACGCTGTTGATAGGCTTGAAGAGTTGGAAATCAGTATAAATCCCGATCTTTTAAGCATATTGATGCTTTATAGCTTATCTAAACCCTTTTAGGGTAGAAATTGAGTCCAGGGATAACTACCCCAGAGGACTTAAGAATCAAAATAATTGAAGAGTTTGAAGCCAGAAGCAAAAATGATAGTATGACCTTGAAGGATGCTTTTTTCGGAAAAAATATTTAAAAAATCAAAGAACAAAGATCGTTCAAATTATTTTCAAAAACCTACAAATGTTCCCTCAACCTCGCAATTTAAATATAAATGTGGAAAGATCGGTCATAAGGCCGTGAACTGTTGGAGCAACAATTAAAAGGGGGAGTCAACTTTCAAAGTGGAAGAACAGTGCCTTTCTTCTAATTCAGGTGAGTTGAAAGTTTATCATGGTGCATTGACAGCGGATGCAGTTCACTTATGTGTGGAAATAAAGACAGTTTTAAGGACTTTGTTGAAACCCCTGAACATGGGACTCTTAAATTGGCATCTAAGAATCATACAGCTTCTATTATTGGTACTGGCCTAGTTAAAATCGAAATGAAAGATTCGAACAAAATTAATTTGCCTAACACATTATGTGTACCAAATCTGACTACAAATCTACTATCAGTATCTAAAGTGACTGATAAAGGGTTCGATGTCCTGTTCAAAAAGAACAAAGCATTAGTAACAGATCCTCAAGGCAATGTAGTACTAGAAGCTAAGAAGTCAAATGGGCTATATTATGTTAATTCTAAGTCTGTAGAAGTAACAAATAAAGCGCACGAAGAACATGCAATAGAAAAATGGCATAAAAAACTAGCTCACTTAAATGAAGTAGATTTAAGGTTAGCGTGCAAAAATGAAACATTGGAAGGCTTAGATTTTAAAAAAGGTGATACGCTGAGTGATTGTGAGGTATGCATTAAAGGAAAATTGACCCGAGCTCCCTTTTCTACAAGAGAAGTTCCAGAAAACCTCAAAGTTTTGGAAATAGTGCATTCGGATGTTTGTGGCCCCATGCGTGTTGAATCCCCTGGCGGTTCAAGATATTTTGTAACCTTTACGGATGAGAAAACACGCTACAGCCAAGTTTATTTTTTAAAACATAAAAATGAAGTTCTAGAAGTTTTCAAAACATATAAAAACGAGGTTGAGAATTTTACAGAAAACAAAATTAAATTTCTGCAATCTGATAATGAAACCTCAGAATACTGCAACAAATACTTTGAGAGTTTTCTAAAAGAATGCGGAATTCAGAGGCGGCTGTCTACACCGTATACCCCTCAACAAAATGGGTTATCTGAGAGGATGAATAGAACCCTACTTGATAAAGCCCGATGTCTCATGTTGGAGTCAAACGTCCCCCCGTCATTTTGGGCTGAGGCAATTCACACAGCAAACTACCTGCGTAATAGGTCTCCCTCAAGGACCCTTAAAGGTGAAACTCCTTTTCGGAAATGGGTAGGAAGAGTTCCATCGGTTCGACATCTTCATGTATTTGGCAACAAAACCTTCGTTTTGGACAAAAAAAAACTGGCAAAGGAAAGTTTACTTCCAGAGCAGATGAAGGGATTTTTGTCGGATACTCCGAAATCTCGAAAGCTTATAGAATATGGATGCCCAACGAAAGGAAAATCAAAATCACAAGAGATGTCAGAAATTCGCTTTAAGTTGTATACAATAATTTCTTATGTACAACGAATTAGTTTCCAGTGAGATCAGCCAATCCCAGGACAGGATAAACGTTAAATATTTTCCAATGTGGATAGTATTTATCTCTGTGATACATAATCAATCTTCTTACTACTGTAAATAAATTTATTAGAATAATTTTATAATGTCAAAAAGAAATGTTACTTCTGAGCAAAAACGTAATATTCTGAAATTTACTGAAGGTCTTATCTTAAAAAATGGAGAATTTTTGTTTTATCACAACACTTAAGTATTATTATTAAGAAAAATAAGAAACATAAGAAACCTTTGTAAAAACAGATATTGCAGACGTTTGAGATTGTCCCTCCATCACTTCTTCTAATGTGTCAATTAAATAACCTGCCCTACGTTTATTAAATCTAAATAGCTTGACAAATGCTTTATCACTAATGGCCAATGCATCATCCCAATCGTTAAAGATTCATAATGTCCTATTTAATTCAAGATTTCGTTCTTCTAATTTTTAAATTACAAATAAATGTAATTTACACGCCACCTTTATTCACTAATACGGCTAAATCCTTCCAAATTTTATATTTCGAATGGGTTGACACCTACGAGAATTAGTGATAGAGATCAGTTCGTATGGTTTGTATCTCGAATGATCTCAAATAATTGAGGAATACCAAATGTAAAACTTGAAGAGGAAAAGTCCTCGATATGCTCAATAGTACAGTCGGGAATACGGGTCTAGGTCATGTTTTTAAACAATATTAGTTGTTTAGCCAAGTAGCATAACATAAAGCAATGACAAAATCAGTATCTTAGAGGAGACATGCCTCTTTTTTTGGGTATCAGTGAGTTTTGGACCTTAATAAAAGGGGAGGGGGCCTGTCAGACTTACGCCACTTGTTAGTGGAGCTAGTCAAAGTGCTCTACATATTTAGAAACCAAGTCTAACAAACTTGTAGGGAGAATGTCCCGGAGTTTTAAGTCACTGCTAGGTCCAGAATAAGACGCCTCAATCCATCCTCGAAATCTATCCATTGTTGCAGTTTCAGGAAAGTGTAACAAAGTATTGTGTGATTTGTCACAAATTTTGCAAGAACCTGACTTGCATTGACCTAATCTATGACCTGGCTTGAGCCAGTTCAGACATAAATTGAGTTTTTTTTACCTGTCTGAACCTATCTTCAATAGACATTTTCAAGAACTGTTCACAATGAAACAATGGATGTTGAACATTGCATAAATTACATGCAGCATACTATGACACTAAACATGTAACAACACAGCACTGGATGCGCAAGAGTTTGATACCAGCTAGGAATATAGCGTCGAAGATAAGTAAGGACACAGACTGCTGGGTAGAGACATTGACAGAACTAGTACATTTTACAAAACTCAATCAATTAATTCTAAATCCTACATCAAATTATACACTAATAGTTTAGTTAATATATTTCAATAAACCGGATTAAACGACCACCTCAATTATTTGCCACTACCTATCTATCCCACTTGTTCACACTGACACGTTAAGCACACGGGAAATTGGGGATAGTGATAATTATCTGGTTTCTGAAACCAATTAACAAGCTAATAGCCACCTTTTGAGAAGTAGGACTTCTATAATATGCATAATAAAATCAGAACAAAATTAAAATCGGATTTGATCTACAGACAAAACTTAAGTGTAGTTACATTCAAGTTTCTAAAGGTACATTTGAATTAACGTTGGTTCTCAAATTAACTATTTATTGAAGTATTTTCAAAGACATCTAGTATGGAAAAAGGTTTGAGCATTTTGTATTAATAAAATACATCCGATCAGTAAAATGTTATCCACCACGTTTCATTATAAACCAATATATTTTTCTTGTGAATTGTGTGTTATGTGTATTCATTCAATAAACAACGTTAAAGAAACTCATCATCATCATCGTCCTTATCATCCTTAGGATCTGTATTCCTGAGTGCATATTTGATTATCTCATAATATTGTTTTCCCATTTAACTTTACAGAAAATATTAACCTAGGTAATGGAATATGTAAGTATACGTATCTTGTGATTACTTTCCATTGATCTCATAATAGCTTGTATTTTTTGGTAAATGTGGTTAGATTTCTTTGTACTTATGATCTACATTCTAGTTCAGCCAATCAGTGCCAATCTTTGAATTCCCTCCAATGAATGTTTAGTAAGGCTGTGGCCTATTATGTTTGAAATTCTTAGCATCTCTAACGTATTTGTCAAAATGTTTTCATGGCTGTAGATTTTAGTGTATCTTCGAGCCCGTGTGTACGTATAGAATTTCATAACAATGGATTATGAGCCAGTTTTAAAGTCTTCGTTTAGGGGAGCATACAAAAAAAGGTCAATACTTTTTGGAAATAACGACGGCAAGAGAGTTTTGCGTGCCCAGAAAATGTCTACTGACCGTAGAGAGAGACGCAATAAAGACTTTGAGAGTAGACGAGACCTAAACGAGGAAATAATTTCACCTCATTTGACCCCGACATTAGAAGAAATAGATGAGCCAGCACAAGGTATTGTTTAAGTGATCACACATCCTGAAAATATACATTTCTAAGGCATAATTGGGTTTCTTAAATTTGATTTTATAGCCTCGAAATATTCAAACATCCTACCCATGTATTTTTGGATAGCTATTACAATAGTCTAATTCCATATTCAATGTAAGATTCTAACAATTTTTACTCCGTGGAAATATTCTTTCAAAAATGGGGTGTAGTATGCTTCATCCATACCGTTATTGGCCATTTATTTGTTAAAATATCCAAAATATTGATATCAACCATACATTACAGTATTCCAATTATAAAAACACGCAGAATTGCTCTGAACCAATTGAATTGTACAAAGTTTAGTGTAAGGGGAGGTAAAGCTATGTTGGCAAGTAACCTAAATAACATACATAACTCAACCCAGGCCGTTAAAATGCAGGGCTTATTTAATTACTTTATTTTAATATTTAACTTCTGGTGTAAGAATTTTAATGGGTTTTTCCAATGGGTCTACTACTTTTCCAGTTCAGTTCTAATGTAGGATAGCCTTGTGTGAGTTGGCTGGATGTAAAACCCATAGTGGATGTGCAAGATTGTTTTCGTTTAGATATGAACAAATTAGTTCAAACCGTTTCCAAGAAATTCATCTGTTGTAAAAAAGAGTAAAGTTTGGTCACTTCAAAAGATTATTGTGCATTAATCAGTTCTCTAATATTTATAAAGTTTCTATCGTACATTTTTCAGATTTTTTAACAATATTTGTTCCTAAGTCATTTAAGTTAAGTGAGTTTGTGTTGGGCTAGATTGCTGAAGATAGGGAGATCGCAATGTGATTCTGATGGTTTTACACCCTTCCATGTGGGTGCTCTTCCTTTCAGTTAAACTAATCACTAAGCCATTAGTGTAATCAGTACATAAGCGTATAAACCCAAACATGTAAGACACAGGGCTAAAAAAAAAAATCGGCTGCGAATTGAAGACATTAATTTTTATTTCAATACCTTTTCCAAAGTAAGATAACATTTTTTGGACTACTAGCAACATTTCCTACCAGTTGTAATACATCTACCTGTAACTGGGGGACCAACCAAATTTAAGATACTCGTGCACATGCATGGCATAATTATTTCAAAGCCCGCAAGTCTCGGATTCGCCCAGGCACAACTCTCCTCTCTACCCTCCCTTTAATTTACCATTGCGGCCACATGTGATACTGACAAAACACTCAAGAAACAGCAACTTAAACATGACAGCCAGGACAGATTTAAGAATTTCATACAAAGAATCTGGATGAATTTTGGGTAGAATACAAAAAACCTTTATCGATTTGAAGTGGAAAGCAATTTGCTGTGTGTTCTGTCAATTAAACCTAATATTCAATAGCTGATATAACTCAAACAAAACATCACACTAATTTTAATTGATATTTTTGTATCATTTTGTTGCTAGTGTTACATTGATTTTTGTAAGTTATAAAGTAAAGAAATGACGAAAACAAAAAAATTTAAGATTCATTTACGATCATCCCAAAGAATTGTAGGGGTTTGGAGTATTATGGTAATTTGATGATTTATCAAGATGAAAAAAAGTTTGAGCACCACTGGTCCACAGGTTGTTATTATTATTATTATTATTATTATTATTATTGCGTCTTACTACCCGTTCGGGCTATACACACTTACGCTAATGTGTAATGGTAGGGTGATTGTGAGATGAAATGAAGGAGCTACAGTTTAACGTGGAATCCGAACCACGGTTATTTTTATATAAAAAAAAAACTTTGA